>MU224462.1:4138507-4151655 GCA_018584345.1 Thuja plicata | reverse complement strand
ATATATATATGCTATAAATAATTATTACAATTTCTAATATATAATGTATATTATTCTATAATATATAATATAAAAGTACTATATCATATATGTTATATTATATAATTTTAACATTTCATTATCTTTTATATATTATTATTTAAATTCTACCTTACATTTATAATTTATAACTATATTTTAAATTTTTACAATTATAAGTATACAAATGAAATTATAATGTATGCAAACATAATTTATTAAATATTATTTTTCAAATTTTATAAAAAGTTTCTTATTTAATTTTTAATCTATAATAATTTTACTTTTATTAAATAACTATTAATTAAAATATATATAATAAAATTAAAATTAAATTTACATATATAATTATAACTATTTACGGCAAGTACAGGCCACTACGTGGCACTTGTTTCTACATGATTAGTGTCACACAATTTGTCCACACTACATTAAACACATTCTCATTTCACCATATCTTACCCCTAAAAACATTACACAATAGGCAGGAACTTTGACGCTTGCGTCTCTTGTTTATTCTTCAATCGAATAAGTTCTATACAATTTATAGATATAAGTCGCACTATTATTTACTAAATTTTGTAACACTATAACACAATGCATCATATTCATAATAAATAACAAATTAAGCACGTTCAAGAAAGCACCCATAACATTTTAAACAATAAGGTATGACACTGACAAATATATGTCTAACGACTATATTTATTTTTTATGCTCCTTCCTCTATGCAAATCTCTATTTGTGCTCATTAATTTTCTTATTTGCTACAGGTATCTTCTCCAAAAATCTCAAAAATAGTGCATTAACAGAATGCATCAAACTACACCAGCTACAACTTACGTCAATGTAGCCTCACAAAAATGAAAATATATTGCCTTGTTAAAACACGAAAATTTAGGATAATTTTGTGAAACTTTTGTTATACTACTTGTGTCCTTTGGAATATAAGAGTTCAAATATCTATTATATTTGCACATCTTCGATTATTTTAAATATTTTTACTTTGATTTTTTTTTGTATTAACAAACCATGTTGTATATTTCATTAAGCATATAAAAAGTCATTAATTCATATCTATATTATACCTCTATCAAGTACTCCAAATATTTTAAATAGTTTCATTTATAAAATTTTCTAGAGAAAGATTTGTGCACAACTATATATTTGATATATCACATGGAATGTTTATAGTTTAGAATATCATTACTATTGTATATGGGTATGTGTGTTGTATAAATATATTCATCTATAATTATAAACTTAATTATACTTTTATTGTTACTGATATTTATCTGAATAGGAGAAAGATGTTATCTATACACGTTAATTTTTGTGGCTAGTGACTTAATGCTATGTAATATATCTGAAAATTACAAGTGCAATGTACGCATTTATACTCGCAACTATTGTTTTGTACTAATCACTAAGATGTTAATGACATTTTTTGTTGTTTTTAAATTGTTAATTATTTTGTTTCATTTTAATGAATCGTCTATTTTTTATAGAAAACTTATATAACATAAGAATCTATGTTTCATTCACTAGTAGAATTTGGCAAATATGTGACTAAAATTTTTAGTCATGTGACAAAACTAATCAAATTCTACTAATGTTTTGCATTTCACAAGTATAAATGACTAAATAAATGACTAATTTGGTAATCAGGTAAAATAACAAGCTCAGACAAATAAAAAAGACTAAATAAATGAATAAATAATTAGTCACCCAAACAAAAATGACTAAATAAATGACCATATAAATTACTAAATAATTATCCACCCCAAAAAATGACTAAATGAATTATTATTACCCATTTATAATAACATTTGATAATATCATAGACTTATATACTTAGAAGTTCCACTTCACCAGTAATGCTTTCTCGTTAATAGGCTTATTGTATGAGCAATCCATCTAAACTCGTCTCATTTCATAAATCTATCTCTTAGGTGATTTCAAAATTGATCGATAAACAACATTTAGAGATAGAATTATCACAAGGAAGAGTTACCATCAAACAAATTTTTAGACGTCATGGTTTACTATTTCAAAGTGGTTTCTTATCTCACGCCTAAAATTAATTTTACTCACATATAATATTAAATGTTCAAATCAAATCAGATTTTGTTTGCATGCATGAAATCTTTAGCCCTTAATTAACATGTTACCTATTTTTTGCTTTAAAGCATAACATAGCTTTGTATGTCTCTTAATTTAGTCACCTGACTATATCTCTCATAAAATTTTCCCCACCATTATGCTTTGATGCACGTCCATACCTAGGGTGGACACTGGAAAAGAAATTTTCTTTATATATACCTACCGATTGCATTTTTTTTAAAGTTTCTAAAGCATTTTCAAAAAATCATGTAAAGATCCCCTTTGGTATCCTAATTGTGAGTGTCACAATATCATTACAAATTTAGAGGACCAAACCAACATATCTTCCTTAGACTAACTTGAAAAAAGTGCCTAAGGCTGATTTTTATTATGCACAACAACCTAATACAATATTGGAACATGTGCTAAAGAAAATATGACTAGTGTCTTTTTGGTTGGCCAATTCAAACCTTCCCTGATATGCAACTGAAACAAGACTCCAAGTGCATTTTGAATTCAATGAAATACTCCCCAAACTACTCTTCAACTTGACATAAACTTCACAACTCTAATTACATCTCAACTTGCCCTTAAAGTTTCCAAAACGCCTCTTTCTATTTTAATTTTGCATTTTTAAAAAATTAACACTTATCATGTGATTTATAATACATCATACGATAAGTGATAATTATATTCTTTTTTTTTTCTAAACTTGATGGAATATTTTCACCCATAAAGAGATCGAGGAGAACTTGTTGTTCTCCTCGCTTGCAATGAAGACAAATTCATGGAATGTCAGAGGCATAAATGCCTTTGACAAAAGACATAGAATTAATTAAGAAATAACTTGATTCTTCATGAGTTGACATTGTCCTGTTACAAGAAACTAAAACATCTTGAGATACATTCCATAAAATTTTTTGGAAATGGTCTAATTGGAAGTCTGTACATGTTCCAGTAGTGGGAGCATATGGAGGTCTTATTTCTCAATGGAATCCTAAGACAACTTAAGTTGAGATTCTTAACCAAAACAGTAATTGGCAAATGATGAACATACATAATTTTGATCTATCATTAAATCTAATCAATGTATATGGACCAACCTCTACTCATGAGAAAAACAGGCTTTGGATTTCTTTAATGACCCTTATTCAACAGTATGCATATTAGAACATCATTTTAGGGGGATATTGTAATGCAATTACTTCTTCTACAGAGAAGAAAGGTGGAATCCCCCCCCCCCCACCACATTAAAACTATTTAGGACTTCAACTCTTTCATAAATGATAATGATTTAATTGTTGTCTTGCCTTAGAATGACCTCTTTACATGGACTAATAGAAGAATATTTTTCCTTCAGATAGCCAAAATATTGGATATATTTATTATTTCACACTGTTGGAAGATTCAGGATTTTAAGATTCAGTCTGATATTCTGTCCTTCATAGGTTCTAATAATTTTCCCATTTCATTGATGATCTTGAAGGATGCTCCATTGTCACTGCATAGGCCATCACTCGAATTAGAAAGAATGTGATTTCGTCATCCACATTTTCTTCTCCTTTTACGGAAATGGTGGGAAAGTGCCCCATTTCATAAAGGAACCAAAATGTTTTAATTCTACATGAAAATGTAGCATGTAAAGTCCCAAATCAAAATTTGGAATAAACTGGTTTTTAAGAATATTTTCACTGAAAAGGTTGATGTTGAAAAGGAATTGTCAGAAATCAATGATCACATCATTATCCATGGTTTAGATCTAGCCTCATTTGAAAAGAAAAAACAACTGCATGCAACTTGGGAAGAGTTATGTAAAAGGGAAGAAGTTTATTGGAGACAAAAGTCTCAAGACTTATGGCTAAAGGAAGGAGATAAGAATACTAAATTCTTTTATGTCTTTGCAAAACTAAAAAGAGAATAAACTTCAATTTTCTCCATTAATGATGCTATTTATGGGGACAAAATTACAAATACACAGGCAATCCAGGAAGGGGGTGTTTACTTTAAAAAAAAAAAAACTTTTAGCTCCTCCTTCCTCCCCACCCAAAGATGAGTCTCAAGAAATAGAATTATTAGATATTATTCCCTCTATCATAACCCCTCAAGACAATTATCATCTAATAAAGCCTTTCAATTTAAATTAAATTCAACATGTATTCTCTCTTGATCATGATAAAGCTCTAGGCCCTGACGAATTTACTGCTCTTTTCTTCAAAAAATGTTGGGATGTTCTCAGTTTTGATCTTTTGGCAGCTTTAGAAGAATCAAGAAAAGTGCCTCATTTTTGAAGAATTTTAATGTCACCAACATTTCTATCATACCAAATTTTAAGGAGCCTAAGAGTTTTGAATATTTTAGACCAAATTCCTTATGTAACACAATTTATAAGATCTTCCCAAAAGCCATTTATTTGAGACTACAACATTTAATTTCAAAAATTGTATCCCCAGAATAGGGGGTTTTGTTCTAGGGAGGGAAACCATGGAAGAAGCTCTAGTATCTCATGAAGTACTTCATTCAATCAATACATGTCAACTGTCAGCTTTCATAGTCAAGTTACATATGATGAAAGCGTATGATAAGGTTAATTGGTCCTTCTTATTAAAAGTTCTCTAGAGATTTGGATTCTCAAATAAATGGTGTAAGTGAATCAAATCATTTATATCAGGTATTTTTTTGTCAATTATTATTAATGGAGCACCCTCAGGTTTCTTTGCTGCCACTCAAGGAATTAGACAAGGAGGTCCCCTTTCTACTTTTATGTTCATTATTATGGAAAAGGCATTCAACGGGGTGATCAAAATAAAGAATGAAAGGGGGCTCTGGCAGGGCACTCATATTCCAGATACTTCTATCTCAGTTGCCCATACATTGTTCATAGATGACACTCTTCTTTTTGGAAGATAACCTATCCAAGAATCCAAGCGAATCAATAAAACCTTGGATTTATATACCGAAGTTTCAGGACAAAAGATAAATGCTCACTAGTCTAAAATATATATTTTCAATACAAATGATGTGATCTCAAAGAAATTTGTCAATATTCTTGGCTTCACTCTAGAGGATCTTCCCTCCACTTATCTAGGTATTCCTTTCTTTATGGGAACCAACAAGTCTCTTTACTAGAGAAATGTTATTAAAATAATAAAAAATAGAGTATCAGCTTGGAAGGAAATATTTCTAAATCCATTTGGAAGGATCCAGCTGATCTCCCCATTGATTCCAACCAAAAAACTTGCTTGCAAAATGTGTTATCCAATAGGGTTGTTTATCTCTCGAATGAATAGGACAAACTCATATGGACTCCATCAAAAGATGGGAATTACACCATAAAAAGGGATATAAGGAAATTCAACAAATGGATAATCAACAACAAACCCAAAGAGCATATTCCTTCTATTGGAATAACTCAGTTTTGCCTAAAGCAGGTTGTTTCTCATGGTTATCCTTGAAAAATAATATTATAATAAGTGATAAGTTAGTCAAGATACAAATTGTTCAACCTTTCCATTGTTTTCTTTGTCAACAAGAGTATCAAAATGTCGATCATCTATTCATATAGTGTACATTTGCTCAAGAATGACGGTACTTCATAATAAAAAAATTGAATCTCTCTATGTCATTACCCAATTCGATATGGTACTTATTTAAATCTTGGCCTACAGTTTTTAGCTCATTACTATTTGCTTGTATCTAGATGATCACTCCACCCATGACAGTCTTATGGTCCATTTGGTGAAAGAGAAAAAGTGAATCTTTAGAAAATCAATTTCTCCTATTTAGAAAGTCATAGAAGGGTTAGAAAAATAAATTTTGGAATTAGTTAATGTCCATGTGCAAAATCATTACAACTGCAATTCACTTTTTACTTCATGGGATGGCTATATCCTAGATAACTGGAAATGATTCTTAATTCCCACCTCCTCTTGTCTCATTAGACAAGACCATAATAAGGTTGATAGGTCTACTATCAAGTGGAAACCCCCTACTCCCAATTTTGTCAAGATTAATTTTGATGGATCTTCACGGGGTAATCTACGATATTCAGGTATAGGTGTATATATCAGAGATCATTTGGTAAAAATGAAGGCTTTTAAATCTTCTGCTCTTCCTCTAGGGACAAATAACATGGTAGAAGATCGTGCACTTTTTAGTGGATCAACATTGGCAAAGAAGATGAGTTTTACAAACATTCACATAGAAGGAGATTCAACATTGCTAATTAATGCCTACATAAATAGGAAGTCTCTTAACTAACAGATCAAACATATCCTAACTCAAATATGGACATTATTGGTCTCCTTCAATAATTTACAAATCTCCCATACATATAGAGAATGAAATAAGCTAGTGGATTGTTTGGCTAATTTAGGATGTGATAAATCCGAACTGGACTCATTAAAAACAAGATGTAATTTAGAAGACTTTCCATCTTTAGTAGCAATTGTGAAGGACGAAATGATTTCAGATTTTAATGGGAAATAATTATAACATCATCTCAAGTACACTCTACTTTGAAGGATACACGGAAAATGTTGAATCAGAGGACATTTAAATCTCCCTACATCCTATTTGTTATGCTCACATGTGTGGATTTGCAATTGGTAATAATTCAGAAACATTGGCAAATGTATTAATTTATATCTTTTATGTGAGCGATATATTCATGAGTTCACAACTCAAGGAAAAAGTTGATAGCATGAGTGGTAATAATCATCATAATCACCCTATAAATTAATATATTACAGGTTGCATCAGATAAATTGTAGTGTGTTGCAATTTTTTTCACAATGTAGGGTGTTTCTTCTTTGTCAAAATCAAGAGAATTACAAAGTGCGGATCCTCTTACATTAATGGTGTATAGGCCATATAACTACAAAGTGACTATCTCAGCTAAAGATTGGGAGTTACCTTTCTCAGAGCATGTTTCAGATGAAAAATTAGGGAAATTTTTCATTTTCTAGTGTCTAACTTGTAAGAGAAGTGTGAAAAGAATTATAGGGGATGAAATCCTCTACCCACAAGCAAGGAGAATTACATTCGCTTCTCACTTAATTTCTATCTTCCTTTCCAATGCACTGGATCTATTACAGTCGATGGTTTCATTAGAGCTAATTGCACATAGGGTTATTAGACTAGAGTTTCTTCCTGACAAAAAATTGTTGCATGTCATTCAAAAATATGACTTGTGAAAAGGGCAAGCTCATGTCGAAAGTCTTTTTTCTGGACACTTTTTGCTTAACAAGGAACCCTTTGTATTTATTTATGATTGCATTAAAAATACTTTGGAATTGTTGAGCATTAGGTTTCTTCAATAGGCCCTTTGCATTAATGATAGATCATTAGGAATATAGCTAAGATGCAGAATTCACTCTAAGGTTAACACGTTGTTGGAAATTATGGGCCACAATCATGATTCATCAATTGTCTCTTTGGATCACCATTCGCTAGTTGATTACAGGCACCAAGGAAATGTTACTCTACCTCAATCCCTTTTGGTGGTCCTGCATCATTCTTTAATGTCGAGATCTGTCCAGGTACACAATTCAACCATTAATGAAGACCATCTGGATCAGAAGGATGAGAACGAGGTAGAATTGCAACCAATGGAAGAATAGAAGTGTAATTTCAAATGCAAATTTTGACAAGCATGCACCTTCAAAATTTTGTGCTTTCAGCAGGCATATCTTTGACCTGAATAGTAAATGCATTCGACCGAGTAATATATAGTTTATTTTGATATTCAAGCCCATGTCATTTTTTGAAATGTCATTTTGGATTGGCTTTTGTAATTATGCAAAATGTAAAAGCGATAGTCATGTGGGCCTAAATTGTATAGATTCTGGTCTTGTATGAATTTTAATTAGTTTGTCCATATACTTTGTATTTAGAGCCATGAACAAAGGTTTTCTTAGCTGGTTCTTTTCTCCTGGTAGCTCTTTGAACCAATTTATTATATCAATATATTAAGTGTCTTTCCACCTTTGCCTAACAATTAAAAAAAATTATATATTTTATATTTATATCTACTAAGTAATGGACTTAAAAAAATCCTTCCATATTATTACCACCCCCACGACATTATAAATTTTATACAAAATTTTTAAAAAAAAAAAAAAAAATCTTTCTTCACGGGCACTATGGCATCGAACTCCATTTCATTTTCCATTTCACTTGATTTTTCCCTCCTTGCTGGTAGTCGCCATGGGTGAGGGCTCTGGAGTTTTTCGAAGGTTTTTGTTAGACATTTTTGAAGATCTCATAAATATTTTGCAGATTCTATAGGTATTTATCTTCTTAAGTGTCGTTTGAGCATATGTTTTGAAAAAATATCCTTTTCTATGGATACAAGTGTTGATTATAATTATTCAGTTGTGTATTGTCATTGATGTTTACACAAATGTAGTGATGTTTACACAAATGTATAATCATATCTGAGCACAGTCAGTATATGCCAAGTTCTCTGGGGCATTAAAGAAGACCAAAGTGATTTTCATTTCTAACCGAGTTCACTCGGGCATTACAGTAACGGTCGGGCGTTGAAGGATTACAGTGTTGACTGAGTTATGCATTTAGTGTCAGCCAACTAACAATAGTTTACATTTTATGTATAATTGGTTATATGCAGCCGACAGACTTAAGATTTATTATTTATTTATTTGGAAGGTTATTCAAGCTGACTTGACAAGGCTTATCATATATATACAAGGTCAAGTTTGGATTGAATGTGTAGAAGTAATAAGCAGAAATATATGGCAGAGTTTTGATATGAAGAGTGAAGGAGAAATTAGATGGGATTCTAATTAAGGAAAGAACATACAGAGCTGCAATAAAATACTTGATCAGTGAGGATCCAGTTTAAAGCCAGACACAAAGATCTGAATCAACAAAGATAGTTGCTTTGTCAAACAAGTCAATCAATTGTTACTCCCTAACAATTGTAGTAGTGATCCAAAATCTCTTTACAGACTAGACATAACAGTCTTTTGTAAATCCACTCACAAGGTGACATTTCTACATTGAAGTGTTTGAAGACCTCTAACAAGGCCACTCCTTATAGGGTTATTAAATCCTCTAACAGGGTCACACCGAACATTATGTTTTGTAACCTTTAACAGGGTTGGCTCCTAAAGAGCTCACCTCAAAAGAGTGAAAAATAGTAACTAGCTGCAATTGGTAGTTTTTCCCATATTGGGTTTCCATGTTAAATCTTAGTGTTATCTGTGTACATGTTATTTTCTTTATGCTTTATGTTTCTACAATTAATCACCAAAGGATAATCACAGTTAATATCTTAAAGTTTTATTTGTTAACCGAGTAACAGTAGAATATCTGTGTTAACTGAGCAATAGTGATAAGTTTGATTAAGACATCAAGGGACTTGGATTTGTTTTATGGTAACTGATTCACCCCTCCCCTCTCAGTTACTCAACTCATTTCCAATAATTGGTATCAGAGCATTTGGTGCTTTTAGGGAAGGTTTCAAGGCCTAAGCTAAAGATCAGAGATGTCTTACAGAAGGGAGATCCCCAAGCCCAACAAAGACAACTTCGTTGCATGGAAAGATTTGATGAGGCTACATCTATCTACTATTGGAGACACTAGTTTTCAATTCCTAGATCAAAAGTATGTGGAACCACCGAGACCTATGTTTATGGATCAGATGATGAACATGAAGAATCACAATATAATGATGATTGGTATAGCTTCTTCACTCAGCTATTCTGAATTTGATGAAGTCAAGGACTGCCCTACTGCCTATGATATGTGGAAGAAACTACATGATATACATGGAGGAGATGACAATGTAAAGAGAGCCAAAGTAGAAAGTCTCAGAGGTCAGTTTGATCAGATGAAAATGAAAGAAGGAGAAGACATTACAAAATACAGTGAAAGAATCAAGAAAAGTGTCAGTGTCATCAAAGCTACTGGTGGAACAATTGAAGAAAAAATAGTGCTTAGTAAGGTATTGAGAACTTTATTTCCTATCTATGCAATTATAGTTTCATCTATTCAAGAGATGAGGTGTAGTAATGATATAACTCTAGATGCATTGGTTGGAAGGCTAACAACTTTTGACTTGGACAATTTTGACAATTATTCTCCTAATCCTAGCAATTTTGAGTTTGCATTCAAAGCTAAATTAAACCTTGGTAAGATGGATAGAAACTCAAAAGGAAAATAGAATGACAGTGATAGTGATGATGATGATGATTCTGATGATGAGGATATGGAAATCATTGAAGCATTACTTTCAAAGAGAGTTTCCAAAGGAAAGTACAAAGTAAGAATACCATTGATTTACTTTTCATGTAATGAGGTTGGTCACGTTGTTGCTAAGCATCCAAACAAAGAAGACAAAGATGAGAAAAATTTCAACAAGTACAAAGGCAAGAAGGATTTCAAGAGTTACAAAAGCTACAAGGACAAAGGTAAGAAATATTGTTATATTGCAAAAGATTCTGATAGTGATGAAGATGAAGATGAAATGGTTTACATTGCTATTAAGAATGAGTCAGACAATGAAGATAATGAAAAGACAACACTTTATTCTCATATTAGCAAGAATGACACTTGGATAATTGATAGTGGTTGTTCTCACCACATGACTGGTGATAAAACTAAATTTGAACATATTGAGCACTATGATGGTGGGAGTGTCAGTTTTGGGAATGATGAACCTTGCTATGTGAAAGGTAAAGGTTGTATTGCTCTAAAAGAAGGAATCAAATGTGATAATGCTTATTGGGTTGAAGGACTAAGATATAATCTACTAAGTGTGGCATAGCTGAATAACATTGGTTTCAAGGTAGAATTCATGAATGGTAAGGCTAAGCTCCTGGATGGTAAGGGGAACCTATTTGGAACTAGCAGGAAAACAAAAGGTAATCTATTCTATCATGATCTCACTGAAATTTCATGTTTTATTGCACAAGTAGAAGAAATTTGGTTATGGCATAAAAGGTTATGTCATGTGAATTTTGATAACTAGTCAACATAAGCAAGAAAAAAAGAGTAAGAGGTATTCCTATTTTGAAGAAACCTGAATTAACAAGATGCAAACAATATCAAATTGGGAAGATGGGAAAGACTAGTTTCAAGAGCAAGAATTACAATACAGAAGAAGTCTTGGAGTTAGTGCATACTGATTTGTGTGGACCAATTGGAACAATAAGTTACACGGGTGCGAAGTATTTCATTCTATTTTTTGATGATCATTCCAGAATGATGTCTATTATGTTTCTCAAATAAAAATCAGAAGCTTTTCAGAAGTTTAAGTGGTACCTTTCCAGAGTTGAGAAGGAAACATGAAAGAAACTTAAATGCCTAAGATCTGACAGAGGAGGTGAATTCATTTCTAATGAGTTCAATGAATTATGCAATGAAAGAGGAATCAAGAGACAAGTATCTACCCCAGGTACACCATAAAAAAATGGGATAGCAGAAAGAAGAAACATATCTATTATGTATTGTGCAGGAACCTTGATGATGGAAAAGAATGTTGCAACCAAATACTAGAAGGAAGCCATCAACACTGTAATTCACACCTTAAACAGAGTTCAATTGAAGAAAGGTATTGAGCAGACACCTTTTGAATTATGGTATGGCTATAAACCTAATGTTCATTATTTCAAAGTATTTGGAAGTAAATGTTACATCTTGAAGGAAGCAAGAAATGGAAAATTTGATGTAAAAGGTGATGAAGGTATATTTCTAGCCTACTCTTGCGAAAGCAAAGCATATAAATGTTTGAATCTTACTACTCATAAAGTCATATAAAGTGTACATGTAAAGATTGATGAGTTTGCAGAGAAAAGTGAAGAACAGAGTAGTAAAGAGCCTGAGGACTATAGAAACTTTATGTATTATGAACCTGATACTATACCTAAGACATAGGAAATGGTGATTGGACAACAACCATGTCAACCATTGAATTCATCAGCACAAACCTTGTTGCAACCTATGCTGCTATCTGAAGAAACTGAGTCTCAGACTAAAGAAATTGAGTCACGGAGGGAGGGAACTGAGTCGTAGATAGAGGCACCTGAGTCTCAGATAGAGGCACCCAAGTCTCAGATAGTGGAACTTGAGTACCAGTTGGAAGAGCAGAACAAAATAATTGAACATGGTGAACCAAGTGGATCAAGCCCAAAATCAAAGAGGAAGGAATTTGTACTTGAAAAATATGTCAGAAGGCATCATGCACCTGAGAAAATAATTAGAGATCAGACAGAAGGTGTAATGACAAGGAACAAAATTAAAGGTACATGTTTGCTTAGGGAAATTGAGCCTAGATCTATTAAAGATGCATTGAATGATGAAAGTTGGATAGAAGCCATGAATGAAGAGATTGAGCAGATAGAAAAGAACAAAACCTGGACTCTTATACCTAGACCAAAAGACAAGAATGTGATTGGTAATAAGTGGGTTTTCAGAAATAAGATGAATGAAAAGGGTGAAGTTTCCATAAGCAAAGCAAGATTAGTGTGTAAAGGATATGCTCAAGAAGAGGGTATTGATTATGGAGAAACTTTTGCTCCTATTGCAAGACTTGAAGGAGTCAGAACTCTTCTGGCATATGCAACATGTCAAGGATACAAGGTATACCAAATGGATGTAAAATTTGCATTCCTAAATGGAATTCTTGAAGAGGAAGTCTATATTGAGCAACCTGAAGGTTTTGTTGATCCTAACAAAAGGAATATGGTTTGAAAATTACATAAAGCCTTGTATGGACTGAAGCAAGCTCCTAGAGCCTGGTATGAAAGATTGCATGGTTACTTAGTAAGTATTGGATTTTAGAGAACTAATGACAATAGTAGCTTGTATATCAAAGAAGGACCTCAGAACAAGATGCTATTAGTAGAGATATTTGTTGATGATATATTGTTTACTCGATATGATGATTTATGCAAAGCATTCTTTGAAGCTATGAGTAAGGAATTTGAGATGTCTATGTTTGGAGAAATCAAATTCTTTGTTGGTTTACAAGTTCATCAGATGAAGGATGGTATCTACATTACTCA
>MU224462.1:4103471-4120908 GCA_018584345.1 Thuja plicata | reverse complement strand
TTGAGTTTATTATTATTATTATTACATATTTTATCATACATACATACATAATTATATTTGGATATTAAATCATAAATCATTATATTAATTTATTCTATGTGGAATAAATAGTCATCTTTATGTTTAAAAAACTATCAATTATGTGTAATGTTTGCAATGTTTAATGAAGAGACGTATTGGTGGAGAGACATGTCTCCACATATGTGGAGACATGTCTATCCATCGATATGTCTTCTCACTCATATACATATAATCCAAAATAGATTGATTGAAGGCAAGTACAAAAATAAAATAGTGCAAGCCAATATTACATCGATCTCCATCATAGATGTTGAGTTGTACTTCAATAGGGGGGACTCCCAATTTAGATTATCCCTAGGATTAGGATGATTATCACAGTTAGTTTGAATGCACCAGTTCTTCAAATTAATAGAATCCTTTTCCATTTTAGAATTGTCTTTGATTTCTAGAATCTTGTAATTTTCAGATATCATGCTTTTAACTTTTCTATATAGAATCTTTGGGATATTGGCCTTGTCTCTAAATATTCTATCATTCCTCTCTTTCCATATAGCCCAAGTGATATGGGGAAGAGCAATTTTCCAAATTCTTTTGATATGTTTATTCTTAATGTTGATGTCCCAAGAGTTGAACATGCTCAACATATCATAAGGGAGGACCCATTCAATATTGAAAGTTTTCAGAAACAAGGCCCAAATTTTAGCAAAATAGGTGCAATGGATGAACAAATGGTTGACAGTCTCTTCCTCTTTCTTGCACAAGAAACACATGTTAGGCAAATACATACCTCTGATTTTGAGGTTATCATTTGTAAGGATTTTATTTTGGATCATCATCCAAAATAAAAAGTTGATATTTGGTGTTAGACCTTTGATCCAAGCTTTAGCCCATATTGGAGTTTCCATGTTATTGTAATTCAGGTAGTAGGAAGATCCCATAGTAAAATTGCCACTAGGATTCCCTTTCCAAACCATAACATCTTCTTCCTTACATAAGGTGATAGCATTCAGATTTTTGTTTAGAGAAATAAGGGCAGGATCAATAGAAGAGAGATCCCTCCATTGGCCATCCACCCAATAGTCTTTAACTTTAGAGCCATATCTGAAATTACATATTTCAGCAAAAGGTACCCATTGAGAGGTCTCAGCAAGAGTAGAGTCACCCATCTATAAATCATTCTAGAAATCAATTTTGTCACCTTTCCTAATTTTCCACTTTACTCCTTTTCTCATAATGTATTTAGCCTTAGTAACATTCTTCCATATACAAGACCCAACCAGGTTATCTTCAACATCCAGAAAGACATTAAGAGAGGGAGCATTCCTTTTGTATTTATTGTGCCATATTATGCTCCATTATTATTTTTAAGAGTACCCCCTCCAACCCAATTTAGCAAGTAGGGATTCATTCCTCCTGATGCCAAGCCCACCTTTGTTCTTAGGAGTATAGACTTTCTCCCAAGAGATCAGAGAGAATCTCTTAGATTTTTCAACCCCAGTCCAAAGAAAATTCTTTTGAATTTTTTCAATAGCCTCAGCATATTTGTTGGGACACTTGTAGTTGTTGTTATTGCATGTAAAATGTTGATTTGTTGTTCACCTTGACTGAAAACATTGTCATCCTAAATGAAACTTCATTATTCTAAGATGATGATTTATTTGAATGGCATTGTAACACATTAACTTTGGTAGATAGTACTGGAAATAAACCACTCTTCCCTATGAAAAACCTATCATTCTTGCACATGAGATACTCTATCTTGTTGTTTCAAGATTCATGTCTTCAAGATGATGATTTTGTTATAGTGATAATCATGTTGTTTTATATAGCAATCACTCCTTATTTGATATTTTTTAATGCTCTAATTTGAGGCATTTTTGTTCTATCAACACTCTTTGTGTGACAATGTTTTGAGTCCATGTTTCATAGTAGTGATCTTTCATCCTCTCCTTATTGATAGATTACTTTATCTTAAATTGCACTTGATTTCCCCATGGTGTAAAACATTGTTTCTTCTTGATCATGTTTTAATGGTTCTTGACAATGAAGACTATTTATTAATATCTCAATTATCCTTTCTCCTTGGCATTTGAATAATTAATCTCTTGTACATTTTGAATTGATGTTATAGCAACTAGGACAATCATTTAGCACAATTATAATCCTATGAATCAAAATTGTAAGAGTATACATTGTCATTTAGTAACTGTCGAAAGGGATGCCACAGAGGCAAAGAATATTCAGATTGCTACTCCTATGAGAGAGGGATAAATATGAGGTTACTAGAGGAGATTATCAGGTTACAACAATACACTTCATACATTAAGAATATTATATGTTTAATTTTAGTTGATTGAGTAAAATAGTGAAAGCCTAATTCGAGATTGTTGCAAAGACTTATTCAATAAAAGTTCTAGAAAGTTTATTTTCCAGTTGTCATCAACTGACCATGTGAAAAATATCTATCAATTTCTATATGATGACCTTCATGCATTTGATTTTCTATGTTTTGGAATTTATTTTAAATGATCTTGGGTCTTGCTTTCTATAAAAGGCCGAGATTCACTCTTTTTAGGGAGATTACATTTTTTTGATACTTGCTGATCTTAGGTTGAAGAAACCCCAATCATAATTTTACTTCATGGTTTCTTTTGCTTTCAGTAAGAACATCTGTATATTTTAATTTTTGTATGAGATATTGAACTGGAAACCATATTTTGGTCCATTTTCATTGCTTATTTTGAAGATTGTATGCTTGCCATTTATTTTTGAAAATCAAATTGTTGCACAAGTATTTAGGTGCATTTGATTAATTTCTTGGTATGGTAAATTTTCCTTTGAAGATTTGCATCATCTGTCTATATCTGTGATATATTATGGTAAAGTAAGAATTAATCAAATGTTCCTTCATTATTTTGTTGAAATATACATGTGCAATTGTTAAACAAAAGTCATTTCTTAGAACATGTTTAGATACAAATCTAGAGTGCACGGTGGATTAATTTATCATACATATCACTCAATATTCATATGTTCAAAAAAGAATTGTGGCCACTAAAGGGGGTTTCCTTTAGGGCTACCTGATACAATGCTTTTGATTCCAGAACATGAAAGAGATCAAGTATGAGGATAATGGGAATTTTCAAAAGGCTTTGAAGAATGGAAGCGCTACACCTAAATTTTACAGATATTTTCTCACCCTGAAATCTATAAGAAAGACCATTCCAATATCAAGGGATTGATTGCAACTTATTCCATGATATGAAACATCCAAATCACTCTCATTTTCTCCCTTAAATTATCTGAAGTGAATATGCATTTTGTTCGGCCAGCAAAAAGAAATATTAGCATACAATATTTTTTTCTCTTTTCTTCTATCCCTTACCCACTTCTAGAGAAATGCAATTTTTCAAAAGCTCATAAAATGGGATTTTTGTTGATATGGAAGATTAAATATTATAAAATTTGTTTCAAACAATGTCCTATCCATTCATTCAAGCAACAATTCATTTATTTGAAAGACAAAAGCAAGGGGATTAAGAAAATTTGGAGCATCATTTGTTTTCATTCTTTTCTTTTCACGTTTACTCCATTTTTTGGGCAATATTTCTAAGAAGAGTTGTTGTTTACTCCTTTATACAAGCATGATAGGCCAATATTTAAAGGTTCATTATGATTAAAGAAAACAATTTTCATATATTAACAACAATATGCAGAAAAGGACAACATTTTTGAACAAGGAAAATACCTAATCGATGTAAAGATCTCATCAACAATAGCATATAAATATAAGGAACAATAAAAATGGCAGTTTAAAAATTCTAAACAATAAGTGTTTATGAGTAAACAACAAGTATCCACCTGAGAAAAGCAAGGTCTTTGATGATAACAATAGCCATTCATGAGAAAGCAACAAGTTCATTAAAAAAGAGTAAGGACAAAAATGTAACTGAATATATATCTATTTTATAGTTGTCCCAGTGGTGCACCCTCAAATAACATAAAATATGGAAATTAGAAGGGAAAGCGATGCAAGGTAAAGCTTGCTTGCAACCTTTGTCTATCAAAAATATTTATGTAGCATATATTTTACATGTAAAACAATTTCATATTAAAATTTAGTTTTTTTATTTAGATAGATTTATAATACTATAATAAGCCAATTGTAGCAAATTTCTTAATGGATCTATTACGTCAAGGACTATCAAATAATAGCATGAGTTTCACTCGTATGACACAAAGTAGAAAACCCAATAGGGTAGACTCATCTTGTATCCATACTCATTTCTCGTTCGGTAGCAGGAAAATAAAAAATACACATGTATACACATTTAAAATGTAAGTTTACCCTTGGGCCGAAACTATGAATCTAAAGTAGTTGCCTTGTAACCTATATCCTAGCTACCCTGTGCAACCTCAAAGGCCCTTTTATTTTCCATTGCTCCTTCATCTGTTGAGGCCTAGCCATGGAAAAGAGAGAGGTGTTTGAGATTCTAATGATCAAACCTGCTACTTAGAAACTACCACCATGAATGTTGGCCAATAACAACAAAAATTATCACGGCTGATAAATGATACACAAATTAATACTAATTTTTTTTTATAGATAAATAAATGAAAATGAACTTTTACTTAACATGGAAAATATTTATGCTGCCACTGAAGATGTAAATCGAAGTGAAGGAGATGAAATTTCAGCTAACAGTTGTTAGTGAAGATGGAAATCAAAGTGAAGGAGATGATGTACAAGAAATTGGTAGCAAAAATAGTAAATCCAATGATATCATATCAGTTTCATTCTTTTGTCTTCTATCATATGCGAATTCAAAGATTTTTTCTAATGGTTTTGGGGACAATATAAGGCATGGGCCATGGCTTGACACATCCAGGGGTTACGTTTTCCTAGGAATGACCCTTCAAGCCTTTGGTACCCACTAGAGTGACACTCATGCTATGGTCAAGGCTCTCTACAAGGTAATATTTATTATAAAGTTCTCACAATTCAATCTTAATGGCATTCATATAGATTGCAATCAAGTGAAACCTCTTTTTTTGGCCTTCATTATGTCCTGAACAGGGATAAGACTACACATACCCTATTTACAATGTTGTTCAAAAGTTAGATCCTTTCAATTAAAATTCATTAAATTTCATATATTTATTACATTGTACAAGAGATACACATCCCTCCATAACACCACCACCTTTTCCACCTCCATCAGAGATGTCACCATGGTGCTTTCTATATGGAACATGTCATTACATACTAATTGCGACCTTTAAATTTGTAGAAACTAGTTTTCTCTTTTATGGGACACTCATATAGATGTTATAAAGTAAATTTTGTCTTGAAGATATTAATTCATCTTAATTTGTATATCAACACTACTTCACCACTCTAGCATTGTCCCCTCATTTTTCCCTCACCATTTCCAAATTTAGGCCCTTTATTCCCCATCTCATAACCACACATCCCCATCATAAACTCCATGGAAGTTCTAGTACATGCCTAATATTGTGTATATTGTTCATTGTGTTGTGCCTAATTGATATTTTTAATCCTAGTTGTTACTCTTAACTTTTACATGGAACTTATAGGGCACTATGTTCTGACAACTTGATGTTTTGCAACAAGATGGAATGAGCTTGCTTTGCCTATATTTATCAATGATTATAACATATATGTGTAGACACCAAAAAATGTCCATACTTGAGCACAATTACCCTTATCCTTGAAAGGAAACTAAGTGTGCGGAAAACAGTTCCCTATGCTAAACTCCCGAGAAGAGGATCATGCAAATTCAGATTTAACCCTTAGCAATTACAGAATGATAATACAATAACATGCATACATAGAAAAATGAGAATGACACAATGATTTACCCTGGGGAAAACCTTTCGGTAAAAAACCCCAGCACTCCAGAACCTGCACAATGTATTAATCAAAACTAATACTGTTTACAATACACTTGCAATGCAAGTTTTTTCAGGAGATAATCGACACTTGAAGACAAATTCGACAGCATAAAAATGTTCCAACAATATACTTACTTCTCTCTGATTTTCAACCCTAAAAAAGCTTATATCATGCGCTTCACTTTTTAGGGCAACTTCCAAAAGCAGTCGTATTAGGGTTTTATCGTTCTCCGAGAAAATAGGATTTCAGGGTGATGCCCCGAACCCCATGATTGTAGAAGAGTGTAAAATACTCAACTGATTAGTTACCACATGTCTTGCATGTCTTCACCCATCATCAAAACTTCCACAATTAGCCCTTACAAATATTAATGACCGTCATAGGAATCTGTCATAACCGTTTTAGTCATGATTACCTTACACATTGTCCAAAGTGCCGACATTTGGAAAATATCAAATGTAAGGAAATATACAAGGTTGAGACACCTTGTTCCTAACAATCCTAACCAATTAAATAAATATTTATTTTTTTATTAAATAATCTTTTGTCCTACCTTTAATTAAATAAATTTACATTTATTTAATTAATAATCCCCTTTACCCCTTGCTCTTGATTAAATAAATTTAAATTTATTTAATCCTATCACATCTCATTTCCCTAGAGTTTAATTAATTCTAAATTAATTAAACTAACCTAGCCTATTTCCCCTCATCCCACTTGCATCTTAACCCTTCATTTAATTAAGTAAATGACTTTATTCACGTATTTAAT
Organism: Thuja plicata; assembly: GCA_018584345.1. Classification (NCBI taxonomy): domain Eukaryota; kingdom Viridiplantae; phylum Streptophyta; class Pinopsida; order Cupressales; family Cupressaceae; genus Thuja; species Thuja plicata. The sequence continues at coordinate 4,114,199 of MU224462.1, read as the reverse complement.
CCTTTTCCTCCCACTTGGAATTAAATATTGTATTTAATTCTATTTGAGCACATGGCTCCTAACTTTAACCCTCACCTAACCTCACTTCCTTAACCTAACTCATCTTTCTAACCATACCAACCCACTTGCCCACTAATTAATCCTAATCTCCACCTAATCACCCTTAATCATTTGCACAATCCTAATCAATGGATTAGCAAACCCAAGTCACAAGTGACTCTTACACATTTATCCCCCTTCACATGTGAACCAAAGTTTCTCATACATGGGTGATCAACCTTGGTCATCTCACTCTCTTACACCTTTTTACCCTTGTCATTGAGCTGTCACTTTCCAAAGTTGTTCGCACATGTGTGTGCAACCTTGGTCCTCTAACCCTCTTACACCTTGTCATTGACCTATCACTATCAAAGGTTTCTCACACATGTGTGAGAAACTCTCACCCTTTGAATGGTCAAACCCTAAGTCCACTTGGCCTCCATTTGGCCTCCACATAACATCCACATCATTAATCCTATGCAACCCTAGCCCTTCATCCAAATTTGAATCCCAACCATTCATTGCCCTCAAAATCTTATAAATTGAGACCTTTCCTCCTCATTTCCATAAGAATAATCTTTCATACATTGTTATGTTATAGGATTGTAAGCAACCACATACCTCTCCAATAAAAATCATCCACACTTACTATTCTGAGGGTTTGCATATTATGTTTTGAATGGTTTAAAGTCTTATTTCTCATTTCTATTCATTTATAGGCATGTTTAATTCCATATATTTGAGTGTGCATATGAATGTTAGAATAGGTTTTAGTTGCTTAATACTTATTATTTTAGTTACATTTTATGCACTACAATATTTTCAGATAGAAGTATTGGTATACAACATTTATTTTTATAACTGATTTAAGTTTGACTTTGGTATTGGATTTAGTTTTTTGGTCTTTTGTTCAACGTATACTTTTCGTTTGTTTTGTTTAAGAATATAGTAGATTGATTTCTCTTAAATTATTATATCATTGTACTATATTCAAGGCCTTGTAGAATTAAATTTTGAACATGTGTTTTTTAGCATATAGTTGACATAATTTTTACCCTATTTCATGGTTCCATTGATTTGTCCAATTACTACAATTTTGTATTTACAAGTTCTTCCTTATGTTTGGTATCTGGATGCATGTATGTGGTTTGTTGGTTTCTTAGGTGAGTTTATATTCCTCAATATATATGGTATTATGTATATGTTGAAGGGTTATATGAACTTAATTTCAAGTACTATTTGTGACTGCAATAGTCGCTTGTTGGATTTACACTAGTGAGAGACAATTTTCTAGATTGAGATTACATTATATGAAAGCCATCCTCACTCAAGCGTGACAATTTTTTCTCTTTTCATCTTTCTTTCACATTCATTTTCTTTCTATAAAATGATTTTTTTAGAAATGGAATCGAGAAATACTACTAGCACTTCACTAAAATTTGACTTGAGCACACTTTTTATTTTTGGCAGCTTTGAATATTTGATCCCCAGTATTCCTTTAAATAAATACTCTCTCACTATCTTAATGGCATCTTCATCATTGTAAAATGAGTCTTTCTTGCTCATCATGAATTGCATAATGTAAGTCTCCATACTCTCCACTGGTTATGTTTCCTTTGTACCTTGCGAAAGAATTGACTAGTGTTTTGGATAACATGTATTTCTTTCCCCAACTTAGAGAGAGAAGCCTTGGTGCCTTCCTCGAGCATTTTAATGGACTCCTATGTATTCTGGAGTGCCTTCCCAAACTCAGAGAGAAGCTCTGATAACTACCTTGAGCATTTTAATGTATTGAAGGGTTTCCTATTTGAATTGATGCAAGTTAGCTCGTATTGTGTGAATTCCTTTCAAACAATTGGATGATGAATTGAGTGAATCATCCTTGGTAGACATATCTTGGAAAGACTCTTCTAAAGAATAATAGGGTGATGAACTAGATGACCTATTTTCAGGTTGAATAGGGGAGATTCTACTTTGATCTTCTTTATAACTAATAACTCCCCTTCGATTCCATAATTACTCAATGTTGCTTTCATTACAAGGGGAAGCGACTCCAAAATTTGATGACCTCTTTGAATGTGAACTGTAAGACATAAGACCATTCAAACCCCCCAATTAATAGCCATTGTTTTTGCTGGAGGAATGAAATCAATAATTTGATGAGCCATTTGATTGTAGAACGTAAAACATAAGGCTATTCAAAACCCTCAAACACTGACCACTATTTCTGCTGAAGGAAGCAGCTCCAGTTGCTCTATAATTTGCAATCTTTTTCTTTTAGGAAAAATAATATGAAAGTTGAAGGAGATGGCTAGTTGAAAGCTAAAGCAATAGTAGGGAAGAATAAATAAATCAAATAAAAATTAATCAAGTTGCAGATTTTTTACCCTTGATTTTTGCTCGTCATTCCTTACTCATTTCTCTCAAAAATCCCCTTTAAATTTTTTTCGAGCTTCACTTAGGTTTTTTCTCATCTTTTCATGTTCTTCTTATCAGTTGAAATTGAATCTTGAACTACCTTAGTTCAAGTTTCAAGGTTCAATAACATCCCGCGGTATGTTTCTCTTTTGGTCATTTTCGTGTAAAGTAAGTGACATGTTTTGCAAAGGTTGTTTGTCTGTTGAACTTAAATCTTGAACTAGTTTAGTTCAAGGTTCAAGGTTCAATTGTGCCTCACAACTTGTTTTATTTGTAAATGATATTTTTGTTTATTCTTTCTTTCCACTCATTTTATCTTTTTAAGACATGCTAAGGGGTAGTCCCATCTTGTCCCAAGTTGAACTTAACTTTTGAACTTGCCTAGTTCAAAGTTCATTATTAAAGTGATGTTATCAAGCTGAAAGGAGGAAAAGTCGGCGGTGACGTGACAATGATGTGACAAAAATGATAGTTGGCAGAGAATGTGGCACCTGCGCATGACGCAAGTAAAATCATCATGAGAAGTGATGTTTAAATGTCATTTCGCTTGTGGGGAAGTACAGTAATTAATGAAGCCATCAAGCAAACTTCTTGTCGTAATTAATCAAAATCTTTGGCCAACATTTTTCCATTAATTGCAAATCTCCCATGATCTTACAAAGAGTTAATGAATAGAGGTGTAGCATTTAGTTTTGTTCTATCATGATAAAAACTCTTCTGGCGGAGGCAAAAATATCAGAGTAGACGAGGTACACCTTTCTTAGAGCTCATAGAAATTGCGTGAACAAGCATGTCAGTTGTTTTTACTTGGTACTCCTTTTTCAAGATTGAAGTTGTTGTATTTCTGAAATAAGGAAAAGCTATAGAGTTTCTCTGTTTTCTTTGTTCCTCTTTCTTTTCCCCATTACCTGAGTTCGATATGAAGCCTTCACTCTCAAATTTTGGGCGCACCTCTTCCCTAATTAGTTCTCTATCAAAATGTGATGATACATCCATACATTCAGGGGCATTAGAGGATATTAGAAACAAAATTAAAAACCTAGTCCCAGGTTCAATGATAGATAAAATAGTTTGAAGTGGGTTGGCAGAAGCTGCTGCATTTCCCTTAGCGACTTCGTGCCCTGAGCTAGTGGTAGAATGTTCCAGGCGTTACAGTAGGGAAGAGAAATGTATCAAGAAAATAGATGGTAGTCCCTTAGTTTTCATAACTAGGGATGCAAACAAAAATGGGTATTCCTGAGAAAGATCCCTATGAGGGATGGACTACTGCCTCTTCTCAGTTTGTTTTCTCAACTCGATGACAGGTGTATAGGAATGAAATTGCACAGTATTGGTTGTTGAAGGCACAAGCAGGAGGGTCTAGGCTGCCTAAACCTCTGACTATAGACCATTTTAAACCAGAGGTTGGGGAACTAGTCATATTACTCAATAGAATCAAGGGGAGCCGAAACACATATTATTGACAATATTGGATGTACTTCTACATTTAGATAACCCTTGGTGGTCAAAAATTCATTGACTGGGCTGACACCATTGCAGACGAACTTCATCATCAACAGGAAAATTTCTCATGAAGGAGTGGTTTTCACATGTCCTCCTATTTATTCTATGTGTTGGCATGCACCAGGGAATGGAAAGGTCTCTTCCATGAATTACTTGTTCCAAATATTAGAGTATATGACTATTACCCTCATTTGCAGAAGGAGTTTTACACTGATAACTTCATGAAAGTAAACAAAAAATTTTCTGGGATATTGGTCTATGAGTTGCAAGGGAGCACTGAGCAAAGAATGTCAAAGGAAGCTAGGAGTTTCATTAACACTTATGGGAGCTTCTTTATCCAGATCAGAAGGTTAACTTACATAAGGATTGGAGGATTTGAAGGTCATCCATTCAAGCTTCCGAGATACGCTTTAGATAGCCATGTCATAACTGAAGTACGTAATCAATTTGCTAATGTGCATAAAGGTGTGAAGGATAGGAAGGGTTGAGCAAAGTCCATCTTTCCCATTGAGCTCAGTTTCTACACATGTAAAACATCCTCGGATGCCCTCAACCTTAAATTAGAATTGAATAAGTTGAAACTGAAATTTTTTGAAGCTAGGAAGGATTTTGATAGCAGGGGTTATGTAGCCAAGCACTTTAAATTGCCTAATGAATTTCAACATTTTCCCCAAATGGAAGACTACTGGGAAAACTACATTGACGACTTTGAAGTAAGAAGAAGGATGTGGTCAATATTCACTCTCAGCCAAGTTGTTAATCTAAAGATAGACCTCGACATTTCAGGGATAGAGGAAGAAGAAGGTGAGGAAATAATTGATGATCAGTTTGAAACCAGAGTCAGGGGATCACTTTTTCCTGAAATAGATTGGGGCATTGATGAAAGAGACAACATACATATCAAAACTCTCAGTGTGATCAAAAGAACTGAGAAGTGGATTAATGAAAAAAGGCCTCCTATGCAAAAGAGGCACAAAACACGAAAATCTACCCTTGCCAACCTTGTTCAAAACCCTACTCCTCCATATAATGTTGATATTTTTGTTGATATTTCTGTGGCAGGTTCATCCAAGACTAAAAATAAAGGAACTCATAATCTCAAGTCTGAAAAACAAAGCATTTCATGTATCGCTCCATCTGTGTGAGTTATGAGAACCATATCCAAAAAAGGGGATGTTGTGGCAGCTAAGGAGAACAAAGTGATCAATTTGGATGAGATGGATACTCCAGTGTCAGATAAGAATATTCAAAATCCTCCATCTAAAGAAGTTGAGATGTTAGAAATCGGCTAGTCTAATACAACAGATTTTGTAGGTGTTACAACGGGCACACCTCTACAGACACCACCTACCATGCTCAAATGGCTGGAAACATAGATTAGAAAGAAAAGAAATGTGCTACCTATTACTCTTCCTGTGGAGGATATGGTTAGTAAATGCTTGGGAGCAATGATTAAATCAGAGAGGATTAAAATTGAGTCTATGATTGACATAGATGAAAAAATAGGGCACTGGGTTACTGAGCGAGCAGTGCCTAAAGACGATAAAGATGTCAATGAAGCACTACTGATGATTTTACAGTCAAGAAAATAGACCTTGGCATTGCCACCAGAGCAACAGATGCAAAGCACCTGGAAAAGTCTACCAAGAAAATATTATATAGGACCTTCAAAGATGAAAAAGATAAGGAGTTGAAGGCTACAATAAAGAAATTGGCAGATTTTATACAAGAAATAAAGGATCCCAACCCCCTACCACTATCTCAAGCTCCTCAATCTTTTGATCCTCGCTCTCCTGAAGTCAAAAAGACTCTAGATCAAATCCAGAGGAACAAACTCATTGTTGATGTATTTAGCAAATGGATACAAGGTATAATTCAATGTGGTGTTGATTATATTGCTCAACTAATTCAAATGCATGAGACCGTTGCAGCGTTAGTTTCAGAAATATTAATAGAGTTAGTTGAATTGGAGAAAGAAAAGAAAAAGTGGGCCACTATGATGAACCAAATGGAAGAGATTGAGAAATATGGGATGGCAAAGTTCCTTGCTGAAAAAGTAGTTCCAGATTTAGATGAAGACATTCTCTATGTATCCATTAAGAGCATTGAATGCTGAAATTCAATTATTAAAGCTAGACTTGAGGGAGCTACCCATTTTCTGAATGAGCTGAAGGAGCTTACAAACATAATGTAGAAAGACCTAAAGTGTCTTAACATCACTTTGATGAGTGAAGATGGTCAGAATGTCAGAGATGCAGGGGAAATGACTCAGGAGTTTGAAAAATGAATCTCAGCCATGAAGGACAATAAATATTTAACCATGGAAGATTTTACATCAATGGAAAACATTGAGCCTATGTTGTTGGTTTGTGTTGATCACTCAGAATCACACAAACAAAAAATTATACAGGTGTGCAAAGACAAGAAGGTACTCAAACAGAGGATAATTCACGTCACCCTGCAACATCATGCCACTATTCTTAGCATCTCCAACATGCACAGAGAGTGGAGGAATGCTCAAACCACCAAAGATTCTAAGGACCAGTCAATGGGCTCCAGCTCATCTGCCACTCCGTGATCCTGTTCCATCAATCTCAGAGTGTTTTTAGATTATTATGCTCGTTCTCTTTTTAGCAATTCTTTTCAGTTTTAAAAACAGTTTCTATCCCGAAGTTCTAGGAGACTTTTGTGGGCTTTAAGTTGTATGCTTTAAACTGATAGCTATCTATAGCCATAGAAAACTCATAATTGGCCGATAGTAATTTTGGTAGAATAGATAGAAAGACTTAGTACTCTTGCTAAAAAATAGTTTTTTGTGAATTTGTCAGGGATATGCTTTGAAGATCTTTTTCTGAAATCAATGAAAGAAAAATTTTCGCTTTTATGAATTTGTTGGTTTATATTAGTGAATTGATCTCTATTGGGGTATTTTTAATTGTTCAGAAATCTTTCAAGAAGCAAAGCTTTCTTAGTTTAGCTTCTAAATAGTTGCAGTTTCATTTCATTGGATGTGTGGTAAATCGAAGTCTGTGGGCTTCATAAGATCTATATATTTCTTTCAATACAGTGATTGGAACGTGCGTGTATGAGAATCGTTGTGGATGCCTTACTTTCAGGTGAAAGTATATTTTTGTGAATGCAACTTAGATCTATTGAAATTCATTGAAAATCTATCTGGGAGTTGTACCATAATTCAGAGGATCAGTATTATGTGTTTCTAATCCAACTGTTAGTATGAAATCAATGTTTCCTTTATGAGATATAGAGTAAAGATTTAATTATATAAAAAAGGATAATTTCATTTACTAACAGATTTTTGGCGACTCTACTGGGGAGCCTGATACAAAGTAAACCAATGCTGAATAATTTTAATTTAATGAATAACCATGGTTTTTCTTGTTGTCATCTTGCCTAATCAAGAGGAAATACCACCAGTTATACAACCCAACTTTAATTTTCAAAATACACAAGAAGATATTATTTCTATTTTAAATTCTCTAGCTTGGAATTTAAGAAACAACAATCAGCAATATCAGCAGGTTCTTCTAGTTTTAGAAGAAGAGGAAGACATGGGCGAGTGGTTTAGAGGCCTACCAATTTCTCAAGAGGTGGGAATAGTGAATAGAGTAGCCCAGAGACAATAAAATATTGTCACTCTGGATTCCCGTCCTTACACTAGGTCCCAAAGGAGGGAAGGCATCTTTGATACTTTCTTTCAAGAATAGCAAAATCTCCAAGTTCCTACAACCTATACTCCTAAAAATAAGGCCAAGAGTAGACCGTTCTCTCCTCCCAAGACATCTCCTAGTATATCCTCCTCTTCCCACTCGTGGAAAGCTTTGACCTTGTCTGGTATCCAAGCCCAACCTCTTGTGACTATTTACCCAACAACAATCATGTCACAGCCTTGGGGAGCAGCAATAGGGCCTTTGAATCTGGGTGGAAATCATAATTTGCCTAAAGGAGCTAGAGAAATCCTACCCAAATTTTATGGAGATGGGAAAATGGCAGCCGAAGATCACCTTAATGCTTTTAATACAACCTATGGAATTTTAGTTGTTCAACATGAAGATGTGGCTGTTAGACTTTTTGTGCAAATCCTCTCCGAGGTAGCTGTTGATTGGTTCTATCACTTGCCTAATGGTCATATCACAAATTGGGATAGTATGAAGAGTGCCTTTGAGGCCCATTTTAAAAGTGTGTTAGATGAACATTCCTTGCTGGCACAACTTACACAGTTAAAAAAAGAGATTCATGGGCTGATGAGGGGGTTCATAGCCAAATTTAATAAAATCATTCACAAAATCCCTCAAGCTAAAAGACCTACCCCTGAAAACTAAAAGGACTTCTTTCAGAATGCTATGCCTCCTGATATTGGTTTCCACTTGAGGAGGGCAAGAATAGCTAATTTGTTGGCCACCCAAGATATGTCCGTTGAACTTGAAGATGATTTAATAACAAGGAAATGGAGAAAGGATGTTCAGATACCTAATGCACAAAATCCCCCATCCTCTGATCCTCTGTTAAAAAGACTTGTGAATGATGTGATTACAATTAAAAGGTAGTTGCCTAAAGGAAATGCTAATCCTCCTTCCCCATATAAAGACATTCCTAGAGGAATGATTGATCAAGCTGGTCCTAGCCACATGAACCCTAGTTACCCCCAATCTGAACAAAAAATGTTGGAAACTCCCCCTATAAGAGCTAACATGTGTACTTTTCACCTTACTGATGATCACAATGGTACCACTTGTCCTGAAATGATTCGGTCCATGCAGATGCATGTTAACAAAGAACTGACTGAAGATCCAACTAGTGAAGTAGAAAGTCCTTAGTTACCTGGCAGCTCCAAAAAATATTATATAGAATATGACTCCGACGCTGAGCGAGGAGGTAATATACCGGTAACTCTCAAGGACCCCACATCTACAGTATTGACCAGAGATCATCAAAATTCTCAAACAAATGATTCACCCTCAACCTCATAGCGTTGGGACAAAGGTAAGGACATCTCCTCTAAGACTCCATTTTTCAAGAATCAAAGTTCTAAAGAAGATGAATTACCAAAGAAGTTTGACTCCTGTTAAAATTCCAGAATTCAAGTATCCCCTATAGAATAAGATGAATCCAAAGGAATTAGAAAGACTTGTAAACTAATATTAAATCAGGACAACCTTCTCCAAATCCTACAGCTAATGAAGACACTCACGCAGTCCTTTCAGAACAAGCTACTTTAGTCACCCAATCCACTGAAGATACTAATATTTCCCCTGGACTTAAACAAGAACCATTCTACTTATCTTTGTTTATCCATGGTTTCAAGTTGAAAAATTGTGTCATAGACTTTGAAGCATTTGACAACATAATGCCTGCATCTGTTGCAAAGGCCCTAGACCTCCCTCTGATAGCTACCTTTGGAAAGTGTTACACAATGGATTTGAAACAAGTCCCATTGGTTGGTCAGATTAAAGATTCCCAAGTGGCCCTAGCAGCCCATCCCAGTAAGAAGCTCAAATTAACCATCCTTGTTGTTGACATTCTAGCCAGTTATGAGATGCTTTTAAGTAGGACATTTTGTAGGGACCTTGGAGGTGAAATCAAAATAGACTGGTCCCAAGCTACTATTCCCGTGGGAAATAAAAAAATTGTCTTGCAACCTGAAGGAAAATCTAAATACACTGTGTTTCCATCTGAGGATCCTAAATCTCAGATCCTTTATCAAGAGTGTGAATTTGGAAACTACTTTATCTCTTCAGTGCCAAATGCAGCAGAGGAAATATTATAGGAAACCAATGGTTTTTGGTCCTTGGAGTTTGATGGCAGTTGTGCCTCCGTTGGCTCTAGAACAAGAGTAGTGTTGATATCTCCAGAGGGACATATATTTCCTCAAGCATTTAAGTTAGATTTTAACAACATGAATAACACTGCCAAATACAAGGCACTCTTGCTTGGCATTGAAGAAGCAAAGAAGATGGGAATAAGAATGCTTAAGGCTAAAGGAGATGCAAAGTTGGTAGTAAGACAGATAAGGGGAAGATATTCAGAAAAATATGAAAGGATTAAACATTACAAAAACTGGGGTTGCGATGAAATCAAGGAATTTGAAGCCTTCTCTATAGAGGTTATTCCTAGGGAACTAAATAGCCAAGCTAATTCTCTAGTTATTTTAGCATCTTTGTTGTTACTGTTCGTGTGTAAATGGGTACCTGTCGGAATGTACACAAACAATCAATAGATCATTACATTAGCAATATGGGGTTAGTGAAAACATGAAAAACACATGAAACCCTCTAAAACCGATCTATTTCCTTCTAACTTAGGAGGAGTATGACCACCAACATATCAGCACTCAGAATATGTTGATGAAATAGTGACCAATACAACCTAGTATGAAGGATTTAGTTGAAAGCAAGCTAAATGATGGAACAAGCATGCATATAAATTATGAAAGATGAAATAACACTAACAATTAGTATTGAAATGAAATAGCTTATAATCCTAGCATGAAAATGGCAGCATAACAATGCAAATTTGATCTCTCGAGAAGGCTTATTTGCTCTCAAAACAGGCTTCTATTTATAGAAGAATGGGAGAGAGAGGGGGGACAAGGTTCATTTATGAACTTGGAGGCCCAATAAATATATTTGTAAGAGCTATTAATGCCTAGGGCATTAATAAGGCATGGGAGAGACATGGGCTTAAGGAATCTTCATTAATGAAGTCCTTAATGAGGCATGTGGGGGTGTAAGAGGAAGGCTTGAGAAAGTG
>MU224462.1:4067206-4081262 GCA_018584345.1 Thuja plicata | reverse complement strand
AATCTATGATGCTTTTCATTCTCTCATTTGATTGATTTGATGTCATCCTATGTTCCTATTAGTATTATTCTTAGACTTTAGTATTCTTAGATGATGATTCGATTTGAAGTTTTAATGCTATGTTCTAATGATGATTTGATGAATGATTAATGTTATGTAATTCTGAAATTTATGAATATATTTGAAAATTCATATATATATATTGCCGTCCCCTGCTCTGGCAAAAAAAAAAAGTCCCGGAAACCCGTTTCCCCGCCCCCCCGTCTCCCCGTCCCGGAAACTCGGGGTAGCATAGTAAAATATCCTTATATTTATTATTATTATTTATATATCGATTTATAATAAATATATATTCTATATATTTATTATTATCCAAGGTTGTGGATATTTGCCGTAAAGGCCATAATATCAACAGGTGGTAGTGTTGAGATTCAGTATTGTTGACTGGAGTAGTTATTTAGAGACTTACCGTCTATAGTAAGTCATTGTGGAGGAGTTGCTATATCTGGCAGGTTCTCTTGAACTCATGATGTGCACAATGATTGACTCTTTCGTTAGTTGGCTCAGTCTGAGAGACTTACTATTTATAGTAAGTCAATTATGCCCATGTTGCTATTTTTGGCAGTGTACTTGAACTTGGTATTAGTAGACTTTATCAGTTGATTAAGTGGAATAAGTTATTGACTCAAGTTTGAGGTATTAATTATTAATAACGGATTCTTTATTAATAATTAATTATTAAAAGTTATATTATAATTTTTTTAATGAGTGAGGCCAAGTGACTTTAAAAGTGCATTAAATGATTGTAATATTAAAGGCGGCCAATTATTTAATGTTTTCCTAAGTCAACGTGAGCACATAAAAAGCAAATATCATTTAATGATTTAAAACAAAAGCCAAGTGGTATCTCACGTGAGGGGCATTTAAAGCATTAATTATTAATGGTGAAAGTCAACCTACATCAAAAGCCAATGCATTTAAGTTATGTGAAAAGTGAAAGAGAAGCTACTTGGTCAATTTGTGAAGAGAAAATATTATAAAAGCCTTCATACGAGAATATCAAATCATTCTATTGTGCATTTGCTTTTGTTAATTTGGGTGAAGTGAAAAAACAAGGGTTTGAAGAATTCCAACTTGAAGAAATGTAAATTCTTCCCGGCTTCAACACTTTGAATTGGTTCAATGTCCAATGATATTGTGCAAATGGGCTATGGCTTCATTCAGAGGTCATGATTGTTATAATTGATGATGAATTTGGGGTTTGCTATCAAAGTTTCATTTCAGATTGTATGCAGAGGTTGAAGGAACAACTAACTACCGAATTGCAGCTCATAGAATTCAGCGTTTGACATCCCACTGAGACAGCCGTACCATCCTTGAGAAGTCATGTGGGTTGTAGAAGGCGACGCTTAGTATCTAGGGAGGCACGTTTGTGGGTTTTGAGTGCCATTTGATTCATTTCTACATTGGTGCCTAAGGTTATTTATCTACAAATATAGATGCAGTCATTTTGAGTCGATTAATACAAGCTGCGATTCCAATTCTAGGTTTTTAATTCTGCAACTAATAAATTTCTCAATGCATTTTTTTTTTTGGTCGGTAATAGAGTTTTTTCATATTAATTAATAAAAGCATTACAAAAGTATTATGAGATAATTACAACTTAATCCAGGACACAGCTATGTCTGTGTATAAGAGAAAACCACCCTATGCAAGGATCTATTATTGTTTTCATATACATACAGAAACCCCATATCGGGTGATATTGACAGAGATTTTACTAAGCCTAACACCCCACTATGCTTATAACATGAGCTAGCCACCCGGTTATGATTATCGAATATACAAAATCTGCTAAGGCTAGACTATTAAAAATTTAGCATTTAACAAAAACCACCTTTCTTCATTGCATGCCCATTAGTTTTCTGGGAAGAGACGCGCCTTTCTCTGCATTACAGAACGAGCCCTTCTTGGGATTTCACCATGCATTTCTACGGCCAAAGCAACTGGTGGTGCATTAAAGGTTCGAATCTTTGCTTTGATTTTTCCCCATTCAACCCAGCGCTGGTCATAATAATCAACACTACCAACTTTTCCCACCCATCGGACAAAGGGAATCACCCCATGTTCGTTTGCTTCCATGTCGTCGGCAATACATTCTGAAATGTCGGTTCCCTTTCCGGGCACTGCCCATTCTAAAATGGACTCTAAACCTCCCAAGAGATCTTCATCAAATAAAGCCTCCACCACCCACTTAACTGTGTCAATGGGCTCGCCTAATTCCAAGCCCCATGCTATCAGCATGGAAATGATCGCCGTGTTATCCCGGCGCATAAGTTTAAATTCTTGAAAACTTGGGCCTAGAATGCCCAATACTGCCTGCACCATGGTGTCCGTCTTGATTTTTAACAGGCCCCATATTCTTTCCTTACTAGCTGCTCCGGGGAAGGATTTCATTTGCCTCCTCGTGGAGACTGTGAAGTTGGCATGCATCTTGCTGTCACTGGAAATTTGCAAAACAAAACATACAAAAGGGGAAATAGAAAATAGTTAAATAAAACCTGGGTGCCATCGGAAGTAGGACGATCATTAATAATCCTGTCCTTCGCCTGCAGCGCGATGTCCAATCTATGATTATATCATCAATGCTCTTCATTCCCATGTCACTTCTTCCACGATGACACTTCTCACAAGTGTGACACCAAATTTGAAAACAAATTGTCACATCATCTTCTATAATGCGCCGCCGGTTTCTACAATTTAAGTATCCGACAAATCATTTAAAAAAAGCTTCCTCATGCTGACTTCATCCAAAATGCCACCTCACTTATTACTTAAAGAGCCACTCAACTGCCACCTCCTTCTTCGGATATTCGGTCATGCAAAAATTGACCATTGGATTTCAAAATATCCATTTGCAACTCGCCCACCTTAGCAAAGGAAAGCGCCCATTTTGAGAGCACATCTGCTTCTTTGTTGCCCTCTCTGTATGTATGTGTAATGCGAAAATCTGAAAAGTTTTGAGTTATTGCCAAAATAGAGTTTATCAATGGTTGTAGATGCCATGCCTCCGATCTACCATTCTTTAGTGCATTGATTAATACTAAGGAATCTCCTAAGTGTAATTTTTTAATCCCCATAGCTGCTCCCATTCTCATAGCAAGTAGGGCTGCATTGCCTTTTGCACAATTATTTGTTCCTGATTGTAACCTTAATGCCCCATATGCCCAGATGTCTCTAGTGTTATCTCTTAGGATAGCCCCTGCTCCTGATGGCCCCGGGTTCCCCTGGGAAGCCCCATCGAAATTAGCTTTAGTCCATTCTGCCTCGGGAGCCATCCACCGCACTTCCTTCCTATTCTGCTACTGCTTTAATTTAATACCTCCTAGTTGGCCAGTTCTAGATTTCAACTTGGGCCATGCCCTTTGAAGTGTCTGATCCCATTTGCTGAAGGGGGTTGATAAAGAGATTGATGCTACATAAGCATTTACCTTCTCTTCTATTGAAAGGTTAATTCTTTGTTTCAGTCTATATATGTCCTCTTTCTTATCCTGAAAGAGTCTGCGGTTTCTTTCTTTCCACACCTCCCAGATAAGGATAGAGGGTCCTGCTGCCCATGTGGTGGAGAAAGTGGACCACATGGGTGCACTAGGCCATCCACATAAAATTTCCTTTAATTGATTGGGTAGGGGGGCATGCCACCCCAATTTACTCTTGAGCATATCCCAGCATTCTGCAGTTATTTTACAATTGACCAATAAGTGATTAACATCTTCGTCTGCTTCCTCACATAGGTAACATCTTGTTGGTCCTGGTATTCCTAATCTTTGTCTTCTAATCCCTGTCAGTATCCTTTCTTTCGTAGCCACCCATGCAAAGGCCCCTGCTTTGGGGAGGCATTCCTGACTCCATAATAGCCCCGCGGGCCATTTCTCCTCTTCCTCTGCTCTTTGTAAAAGCCGATAGCCCAGCTTTACCGAATAAGTGCCACTATTGGCAGCGCACCAGATGATAGAGTCTCTTTTATTAGTAATATTGATATTGCGATTATCCATTATACTTCTCATTATTGCTTGTTGATTAATGCTGAGTCCAAGATATTCAACGTCTTTCCAAACCCATCCAGCCCCCAATGGTCCCTGTTTCAATTCTACATAATCACGCACATGAACTCCCCATTCAGCTGATAAAAGAGCTTTAAGATCCCGATAGTCTGGGTTATCAGCTAATACTGGGTATCCAGTCCAAGAGTCCTCCCAAAACTTAGCCTTCTCCCCATTTCCAACCTGCCATGATAGGTGCTGGGTAATGATGGGTCTACAACTGGTTATAAAGTTCCACACCGCTGAGCCTTTAGGAGGATTGGGGGTAGTAAGGATCCGCTCAGCTTCCATAGAATCCAAGTATTTAGCCTTAAGTAATTTTACCCAAAGTGAGTCTTGGCTATGGAAAATGCTCCACACTAGCTTAGCTCCCAAAGCCTCATTCATCAGATTCCACTCTCTCAGATCAGCACCCCCAACCCCTTTTGATTTACACACTTTGCTCCATGCAATGAGAGGTCTTTTATCCTCCACATTCTTACCATTCCACAGAAACTTCCTCATTTTCTCAGCTATTGTCTGGTTCACTTTCTTAGGAATCTTTAAGCACATCATTGAGAAGATTGGGATAGCATTAATAACTAATTTGAGAAGTAGAATTATGCTTGCGAAGGTTAACCATTTACTCTTCCTCCCTTCCATCTTTTTTGTGCACTTATCTATCAAATCTTTCCAAAGATTTGCTTTAGAGGCTCCTTTAAATAGCGGGATACCCAAATATTTGCTAGGTAATCGACCACTTTGAATCCCTAGGATTCTGGAAATGGAAATCTGTTTTCTGACGTCTACATTAAAGAAATAAATTTCAGTTTTCTGCCAGTTTATGCATTTTCCCGAGGCTATACTGTATGCATCTAGGGTTTCTTTAATAGTTCTTGCCTCTCGTATTGAAGCCTCTCCTAGAAGGTTGGTGTCATCTGCAAATTGTAGATGAGAAAAAGGGTCCAGCCCATCCACCACCTTAATACCTTTCCAACACCCCATAAGCCTTTTATGTTTAATCAATCTACCCAAAGCCTCCGCCATAATAATGAACAGAAATGGGGAGATCGGGTCTCCTTGTCTAATGCCTTTGTTTGACTTGAAAAAGCCCTGCGGGCTTCCATTAACTAAAACTGAGAATCTTGGTGTCTGGATGCAGCATTCCACCCATCGAATCCATTCTTGACAAAACCCAAAACATTGCAGAACTTTAAGTAGAAAATCCTTGTTTACTGCATCATAGGCTTTCCTTATGTCGAGCTTTATCATCATTTTCTCTGCCTTATTTTGATGAAGAGTGTGGATGATTTCGTGTGCAATTATAATTCCTTCATGAATGGATCTGTCCGGGATGAACCCACCTAATTGATTTTAAAACCAATTTCAGCCTATTTGCGATTACTTTTGCAACAATTTTATATATGGTGTTACACAAGGATATAGGTCTGAAGTCGTCAAAAGATACCCTATTCTCCTTCTTAGGGATTAGGGTGATAAAAGTGTTATTAAAGTCTAGGAAAATAAAACCACTCTCCCTTGATTCTTCTACAACTTCCCATACTTCATTTCCAATTAGGTCCCAGAAATGCTGATAAAATAAGGCTGAGAATCCATCTGGACCAGGAGCCTTCTGTGCTCCAATACTAAAAACTGCTTTCTTAACTTCCTTCACCGTGCATGGCTGCTTTAACATATCATTTTGGGCATTGGAGATACAGTCCGGTATGATTTCCCTAAGGTCCAAATCTTGATTTATACGTGAAGGCTCACTCCAAAAACTAGTTTGGAAATATCTGATAGCTTCTTGATTAACTTCCTCCTGTTTTTCCAAAAGCACCCTAGCATTGTCTTGAATGGAGAAAATTTTATTTTGAGATCTCTTCACTTTGATTGAATTGTGGAAGAAGGTAGTATTTCTGTCGCCTTCTTTAAGCCATAACTCCCTAGATTTCTGTCTCCAGAAGGTTTCTTCCCTACTTAAGGCTTCATTGTATAGTTTTTTCAGTCTAGTCTCCTCCATAAAGTCTACCTTTGACATCCCATTTGCAATGATATTAGAGTTCAACTGTTCTAATTCCCTTTCAACAGTCTCTTTTTCTTTAAAAATATTCTTAAACACTTCTCGATTCCAGCCCTTCAACCTCTCTTTCAAGTATTGTAGCTTCTTAGCAAAAATAAAAGCCTTGTAACCTTTTCTCTCCGGGGCTTCCTTCCACCAAAGTGTTACCTGCTCTTTAAAGGCAGCATGTCTAAGCCACATTGCTTCGAATCGAAAAGGAGCTCGATCCGGTGCAATATCCTCTTGGAGTTTGATGCAGATTGGGTAATGGTCCGACACCGAGATAGGTAGTATCTCTGCCACACTTGTCCAACTAGTGGCTGCCCAATTCCCAGCCAGTAGGAACCTATCCAATTTCTCCACTATATTTAGGAAGCCACTTCTCCTATTTGTCCATGTGAATTGTCCATTCCTCAAATCCAGATCAATCAAACCATTTTCTGTAATGATTTTTGAAAAGTCCCTTTGGCTTTGACCTTCCCATCCTCGCCCTCCTTTCTTCTCCAAAGGGCTTATTATTGCATTAAAGTCTCCCCCAAGTAGGAATATTTTATCTGTATTATTACTAAGGACAGCTGTTAACTCTCGCCAGAGAGCTTGTTTATGAGTTGTGCTATTAGGGCCATACACATTAATAGTTTGGAAACATGTGTGCAGCAGTTTAGACTTAACTTCGATCCAAATCCACCATCGGCTAGTAGCCTTGACTATCACTTTAAGAGTGTTTTCTGTCCACAATATACTCAATCCTCCCGAAGCTCCTTGAGCCTCTGAGGAGCACACTCTCCATCTACTAAACCTATTTGAAAAACTTATTAACTCATCTCCACTAAGCTTAGTTTCTTGAAGGAATACAATGTTAGGTTTTACTTGATCAAAAGCTCTTTTGATCAAGCGGATCTTGTCAGAGGCATTGCAGCCTCTGACATTCCAAGATAAGGTTTTCATAATGATTGGGGAGGGGCAAAGCCCATCCCTAAAAGCAACAGTTTAGATTGGTTAGCTGCGTTCCCAGCCAAGGCAATCCTTGCCTTGTTTGTTTTCCAACCCCTTTTCTTCTTCTCTCCTATTGAGGGTTTGGTCTTTCCCGAAGGAATCTGTTCGACTATCCTAACATCAGTTAAACCAAAGGAATCTGAAAGGCCTAGCTCATCTTCCTCCTCTGTCTCCGATTGAGCAGTGTCATCTGAATATGAATCTATGCTGCTGCTACTATCTTTAACAATATCAAAGGTGGCTTCTAAGTTCCTTATCGGGGAGATTTGAATATCTTTGAAGCCATCCTCTTCAACAACATCTAAACTGCAGCTCTTCCGGTGCTTTTCCGAAGCTCTGTTGGACATTTCTAAGGTTGGCACCTGTAATGTTGAAATCTCGAAAAGCTCCTGCTTAGCTGGCTGGCAAACTGATTGGCAATACACTCCCCTGGGGACCCCAATATCTTTATCAATGTTCTCGGTGGGTTCCTCAAGTCTATTCAAGTGATCCACATGATTTCCTTCCCCCCATTGACTGGAAGTTATCCATGGGAGATTTCCTGTTTGCTCTGGAGTTAAAGTATCTTTGTTCTTTGAGCCATTTTGGGATAGAGGGGTAGTTCCCCACCCCCATTCATTGGCCAGAATGTCATCAATGGTGTCCTTTATACTGTCTTGTGGATGCCCAGAAGAATGATTGTAGGCTAGGGTTGTTGCTGCTCTGTCAGCCATAAAGCTCTGCAATTCTGAGTCTGCTGAGAATTCATCTTTCCTTTTTTCTGTGATTTGGATTATCTTGTTGTTAATCCGGTTAGTCTCTCGGGCCTTGCCTTTCCTGATATTATATTCATCCTGCTCCTTATTTTCCTCAGGGTCATCTCCTTGAGGGGTCATCGCCCCCAACATGACTACACTCTGCTTCCATTCTCCGACTTTAGAGGAAATTATCAGAGTGTTAGGCAAGGGATGCACATCCTGCCATAAGATCAAAATCTTAGGGCAAGTGGCCATATTTTTCTCCACTATGCATTCTTCGGCCTTTAAGAAGGAGCCTAGCTTGTTTCCAATGATGGTTAGGGTTTCGAAACCCCAATATTCATGAGGTAGGTTAGGCAGTGACACCCATATAGGAAGCTCTTTAATCTTCTCCGTTTCTGGATCAAAGTTCTTCGACCATTCCACTATGTATAGGCCTTTACCGTT
Source organism: Thuja plicata (assembly GCA_018584345.1). Lineage (NCBI taxonomy): Eukaryota > Viridiplantae > Streptophyta > Pinopsida > Cupressales > Cupressaceae > Thuja > Thuja plicata. Next base: position 4,072,938 of record MU224462.1, on the reverse strand, counting down.
GATCATATATCGCCCATTTTTCATAACCCATTCCTTGTCCTTTGGGGATGGAGCCGTGACCAGGATAAAACCATTAGCCATAGTTTTTAGAGTGAAAGCATGCCCCCAGTTTTTATAACACCAATCCCTAATTTTGCTAAGTGATGGCCATTCACCCGCCCATTTTAGAAAAAACGCATGGCTTTCTAGGAAAGAGATGGAATCATTCCAAACATTGTTATCGATTGAAATAGTAGTAACATTTGCAATATTCTACCCTAGGAAATACCTCTTTTGGATTATCCTCTGTCTTCTCCAAGGTTTTGGGCCTCCAAAACTTCCCTTCGATCTGTCTGAAGTCAAAAACCCGCTTGACGTTCTTCTGATTGTCAGTCCACGGTTTTTGAGAATTCCTTACTGATGTTGTCGGGATCCCACGCGTTTGCCCATTAGACCAGGGTTTCTTAAAATCACGCGGAGTGTTTTGAAAGGAACCATTACTCGAATGAGCTCGCTCCCAGAAATGCGAAGGATTTGCATTTTGATTTCCATTTAAGTTTTTGCTGTAGTCCAGTCCTCCATGATTGATGAATGGACGTTGCACCATCTTCGTCCATGGCTGCTTCCAGTAGCCGTTGGGGCGAAATTTTTTGAACCTACTTCCTCCCGCTTGCTCCCAGCCACGCTCCATAATTATTTTGTAAAGCCTTTTTACCTGCAGGCAACTTGCATAATTCCCAAGTATAATTTCTCAATGCATTTAATGATCATTGTAATAATTTAATTTCCTGAATTGTGATTAGAGGAATTCTTGTGAATAATTTGCAGTAATTAGTTTGTAAGCAAACTGTATGACAAAATGTCTTTGTATAGTTTGGTGATTTTCAAAATGATATACCTGCCAAGTGTTTGTCTTAATGTCTATTAATGTATGAATGAAGTTAAGAGACATAAAAAATCAGATTATTTGTGAAACCAGCTTATTAGTTTGCATGCCAAGTGTTTGACAAAATGTCAAACATCCAAAATTGAAACAAATCCAGTGTTTGCCAGAGTTAGAACCTGCAGGGGTTCTTACACGCTTACATGGTCAAATGTAGTAAATCATCTCTTGATTCTTTTAGGGTGAAAGTAGAAAGCAATTTGAGGTGGCTAGTATTGTAGCCCTAAGAGATATTAATGGAAAGTGCATTTTTCAAGACGAATTCAGAATGGTTGCTAGCAGTTTTTTTGCCAATCTGTAGATATACGCTTTAATGTATGGTGTTGTAGGGCAACAGTAGTGGTGGATACCTTCATATTGGCAGCCACTTGCATGGACAGTTTTTTGGAAATTTTGAGATCGTTCATCCCCTTCATTAAGAGTTGAATGTAATTAAGTCATGAGTAGTTTGATAACTAATCTTCAATATAAATCAAGCTGATGCCAAATACCACTCATGCAAACCATTGTATCTTGGGATGTATGCCCATGGTAATTTATGCCAAACCCAAAATGGGATGTCTTTAGCATGGTGACAAACCATCCATCTATCGTCTCTTGGGGCACCTCCTATGGAGGTGGCCATCCGCGGGATGATCTTGCAATGCCAGGGTTGTTCCTCTCTATAGGGAGCATCTGGGGATAACAATTCCTCTTTGCACAAAGCATCTGGGGACAACGATTCCTCTCTATAGAGAATGTTTGGGGATGCCATATGATCCTTTGGACAACCAATGGATCCCTAGACTTCCTTCCATAAAATAAACACACTTATTTTAACAAATCTTACTTTATTAAAAATTGAGAGACCCTAAACCTAGACTAAATTTTAATTTAGGAGGTTAGGTTGTAAAGCACATGCCTTTCTCAACTTTGTGATTTTTTTCTTTTTGAAACCTAGAAGTTGATTATGAAAGCATCAAAGTAGCTATAGTCTAGATTTGATGGTATTTAAGACATTTTTGCAAGGATTTATTGCAAAATTAGTTTTTTCACCAAATTTTCTTCCAAGGCTGCAAAAGGACAAGTTTCTTGGAGATATTTTCAGAAATGCGAGTTCTAGACTTGGGTAATTAATTGTAGAATTTTAATTTATTTTGATTTGGTTTGAGTAAGTTATTGGAAAATTATTTTGGTGGTATCATGGTAGGGATTTTAACAAGCAAGGGAAATAATCTAGTCACATTTTGAAAGTCTTTTTGACAAAGGTGATCCAATATTACAAGAGATGATCCAAAGATGTTGGAGTTGTGATCACCAAGAGTAAGAATTCAATCTTGTTGATAATGGTAGTAGAGGTGAAAGGGACAAAAGAAAGTATTGATCCAATACTCAAAAAAATAGCTCTTGTCCAGATTTCTAGAAATTCCTAGTAGGCAGATTCATGCTACAAGACTTGGGATCCAAGTTTGTCCAAACTCTAAAGTATATGAATTTTCTTGGCTTGACTTCAATCTAAAGTAGTATCATAACCCAATAATTCTTTGGCTAGATCTAGTCTCTTTGCACCAGAGATGGATATGTATTAGTTTGATGGAAAGAATCCAACTGTGATGTCCTAGCCTAAATGTTGCGGTGGTACGGATTCCCATTGAGCGTGTACCCAGGGCTGGGACCCACCCACGATCGGGCAGTCACATGCCCATGAGGGGGTTGGCTTGCATTGCCACTTTGGTGGGAAGAATGCCCCACTCTTACACCAATGGGTGCCATTCACCATCAGTCTGGGCTTTTGGCGTAGTGGTTGCATTGCTTGGTATCAGAGCTGAGGTCTTGAGGTCGAGCCCTTCGGAGCGTGGTGGGCTATGATGTCCTAGCCTAAATGTTGCGGTGGTACAGATTCTCACTGAGCATGTACCCAGGGCTGGGACCCACCCACGATCGGGCAACCACGTGTCCATGAGGGGGTTGGCTTGTGTTGCCACTTTGGTGGGACGGATACCCCACTCTTAACGCCATTGGGCGCCATTCACCAACAGTCTAGGCTTTTGGCGTAGTGGTTGCCTTGCTTCTGTAAAGACCTTAAGGTTTAAATGATCTGAATCTTTTGTTTTCCTAAAACTATTAAATTTGAAAACAGACTGCTTACCTAATATAGATTTTCAAGAAAAGTAACTGAACTCTAAATTTCTTTTAGACCATTCAAACATTTAATCATGTATGCACAGATTTACTGAAAGCTGCAAATTCTGGAATTCTGATTTATTCATAAAAAACTGAACAACAACAGTTTGCTTATAGAACATAGAATCCTTTAACAACAGATTTCAAGCTACAAATATTGCAAACCCAGAATAGAGTTCGCACAATGCATAGCAGAGCAAAGGTGATACATGGGGGTTTCGTCCCTTCACCAGATGTGCATAACAACAAACAAATTATTCAACATAACCAAAAAACCTAGCAGAATCTTCTATATACAATCGAAGATGACATTATTGTTTGATTGAGGAAGCACTCACAACTTCATCAACAATAAGTTGGTGACACAGTGGAATTGTTTCATTTACTCAACTCCAAAATCTTAGGTCATGATTGTAAATGGTGGTACAATTAGTTGTTAAGGTAAATGTGATTACATGCTAAATTGCTGTATGCTAGCTATTCGTATGGCTAGAGTAGACATTGTTTTGGGAGTTCAATAGCTCACTACCTTGGGAATGATTGAGATGAACTTTTAGGGGCTATTCACGTGTTTTCATCTAGAAGGATGGTCATTTGAACTTAAGAGGGTTGCATGGAAAGTTTCCACAGGTGGTAGTGTAATGTCCCCTTTTTTCATGAGTATCAGAGTTGAGGGATTAGCCTATTATTCTGTCCCTCATAGGCTAATGACGTTGGTTAGAGGGTCCTTTTGAGGGATGCATCTTCTTCAGTGGCCAGGGTTTTGCAGGTTTGGCTTTCGTTTGAGGTCTCCAGGACTCCGTATGCAGTAATTGCCATTTATAGTAAGTCTTGAGGAGGTTAGAGAGGGACCCCTGCTATTTTTAGAAATGGGGTATGGTCATATGCAGCTTGGTCACGTCAGCTTCCAGTTCAGATGATGTGCAAAGATGATGAGTAATAATGGAGATATTAATATTTATTTGGTTAAAATAAATATTAATAGTTTTGAGCTTATATTGTAAAGTTATAATATAATTTTATATTATAACTTAAGTCACTTAAGTGAAGGGTCAATTTATCACGCCAATGTCCTATATGATGCAAATTTGATGTGTTTGGCCTATCATATGTTATATATATTTGGTTTGCAATTCGTTTATGTTATTTTTTCAGATTGTATGCAACTTGTTTGACAATATTCCTTGAGTAGAAAAATCATCTTTTTCCATCATTTAGAAAGGGATATTACATTTGTATCAGAGCTTGCCTGCAAAGTGTTTGACAAATTGTCAAACATCCAAAATTAAACCACAGTTTAGTGTTTGTCAAAGTTAGAGCCACAAAGGGTTCTTACATTGGCATCAGAGCGGTTTCCTGCCATCCTGTTGGGGTGGAAATCATTGAGCTCTAACATTTATTTTGAGTGACCAACACTCTTGCAGTTGTATAGTCATGGAAAAATCAAGGAGATCAATTAAACAGAGAAACCAATTGAACAACTTGATGAAATAATTGGATAAGCTTGGACAAAGTCAGGAAATGATAGATGAATTGCTTTCACACCCGAGAACCATGGACAAAGTAGCACAGTATATGACTTCTTTTTTTAAGGGGTTTACTTCACAAAGCGGAAAGAAAGAGAACCATGAGGTCTCTACTAGTGAGACATATAGGAATCTTTACAATGAAATTTCAGCAGTTGGTGACCAGCATGCAGCTAATCCCTTGGAGGTAAAAAAATCAGATTTACATTAGGGAAGATGTCGGGCACAAGACACTTAATGATGACTTCAAGATTGAGGAGAATGTTGGTACTTTCAGTGCTCTAGAAGTTGTTATCAGTCATGATAACAATTCTGATTTTTGTGACAGCAGTCCTTTGTTTGAGCCTATTGATGGCGTTGATGACAGAGCAAGTGCAAAAGATGTTGTTGGTGCCACCTTGAGTTTTGACTCACATGATGAGAGTGTTAATTTTGCGGATTGCATGGAAAATGCGAGTTCTAGTAATTTTGATTTCTATGACAGCAGCGAGATGTGTTTGCATCAGCATGAGATAGCAAAGGATTTATGGGTGGATGATGTTGGTACTTGTGATTTGGGTACTACTGATGATATTTATGAGGACGACTCATGCTGCAGTGAGTTGGATTTGTCATGTCAGACCTTACGAAATGAATCAGTGAATTCATTGGTTGGTGATAGGTTCCAGGATGGTGACTTGCAGGGACTTGCAGTTACATGGGGAGTGGGAGCGTGTGAGGAGAGTGATATAGCAGCAGTCTTCACTTTATTAGATGAGTCACTTGTTGAGGTGCCTAGTAGCAGTGCCTCGATTGTTGATGTGTGCATTGATGATAGCACACATGATGATTTTGATCATGAGGTGAGCATTGTGGATACAACTTCCTATCATAGTGCGGATTGTGGGTCAGAGAGCTTACATGGGGGCCAGAGTATTCAGAGACATCATGTGACCGGACAATTGAAGGTGAGTGATAGTCAGATTGCTACAGCCTTAGAGCATTATGACGTTGCCTGTCAGATGTTAGCTGTATTTGGTTGGGGTGCTCCTATGTCAGATGAGCACAGTGATAGTGGTCTTTCCCTGATAGAGATCCATTCATTACGAGAGGCTGTCAGAATAATGAAACATAATTACTTG
>MU224462.1:4053733-4066381 GCA_018584345.1 Thuja plicata | reverse complement strand
ATACCTTCACTTGTTTCATGATCGAGAGTACGCTATTGGGTATGCAGAGAGATATGGCAGGGCATCTACCCAAGTAGCAATTCAGAGCCAGAGTCTGGAGCCATCTTCTGATTCTAGAGTTGTCAGTGATGAGCCTTTGACAGAGATTGGAGCCTTTTACCGTAACTATACAGTGGGGAGTGCTCATCATTTTTCCTTTGATCCACAAGTAGAGGACTTGATTATTCGTCGATGTGGATTGGCTCCAGAATCATACCATCCTTTATGGGATGGGTATATGCCAGCTTCAGTTGATGGAGTTAGTAGCTGCAAAATGCTGAGACTACTTGCAGAGTCAGTGCATCCATGGCAGTTTAGCAGAGGATGGATATCGTGGTTGTGATACAGACACCCTTGGTAGTTCTTATCTTTGTAGTACAGTTGGATTTCATACCCATGGGGGATTGGTAGAGTATCGGGGGAGATTTGGTGTAGTAGGTGATTCGAGACATCCTTACTTCCTCACAGTGGATTGATGTGTGTTTCGTTTATACTGGGATCCAGGTGGTGGCAGGGTTAGTACTGCAATTTGGATGGGTCCCATAGGTTTTTTTCACCACTTCTGGTATGGTGAAGTTGGGATCAGTGTTGAGCCGCAAAAGTCTGGGAGTATTCTTCTTGGCAGACTTCTATTTTGGATTTGGGATCCAGGTATATTTGGTTGGACACTCTTCCGTGTGTTGTTGAATCCTATGTGTGCATCGGGAATTCAGTCTGGGTTCACTAGAGAGTATTGCAGTGTGTACATGGTTTGGGTTATTGACAGTGTTACTTTTGATCCACATGTGCATGGTCTTTTTTAGATGCACGGTTTTTGTGCGTAGAGTTGGACAAATGGATTGTTGATCACCTCTGTGCAGTTGTGGTTATACTGGTGCTGCAGTTGTGTCTTGATGTGGGACAGTTCTCAGTCTTCCTTTGTTTTTTTTAGTTCAGTGGAGTTTCTCTGCAGTGGAGATTGCTTGGGGACAAACAATTTCAGGGAGGGCGGACTATAATGTCCCCTTTTTTCATGAGCATCAGAGTTGAGGGATTAGCCTATTATTTTGTCCCTCGTAGGCTAATGAGGTTGGTTAGAGGGTCCTTTGAGGGATGCATCTTCTTCAGTCGTCAGGGTTTTGCAGGTTTGGCTTTCGTTGGAGGTCTCTAAGACTCTGTATGCAGAAATTGCTATTTATAGTAAGTTTTGAGGGGGATAGAGAGGGACCCCTGCTATTTTTAGAAATGGGGTATGGTTGTATGCAGCTTGACCATGTCAGCTTCTAGTTCAGATGACGTGTAGAGATGATGAGTAATAATGGAGATATTAATATTTATTTGGTTAAAATAAATATTAATAGTTTTGAGCTTATATTGTAAAGTTATAATATAATTTTGTATTATAACTTAAGTCGCTTACCAATTTATCATAGATGGGGCCAAGTAAACAATTAATTTTAAAAGAATTATTTGTGTACCAACTATAGAGTTTTAAGTAAAAAAATTAAAAGTGGGAATATATCTTTTATCCCACATTGGCCAGGAAAGTGTTTGAGCTCCCACAAGAAAAGAATAAAAGTGACTTAAGAGCTCATTCTGAAGACATGTTTTATGATTATTATTGAACTTTGGTTGATTTTTGCTCTTGCTTGGAGAACGAGGGTTTCTACTTGCAGCCGCCATTGGAGAACGGAAAATCTTCAGTGTTGCAGCCATTTGAGTTGGTGAAATATCCAGTGAATTTGACATTCAAGAGAGCTTCATTCAGGAGTTCTATTTGTGCTTAAAAGTGAAGAGTTCCATCTAGGGTTTGAAGGATTCGAAGGTAAATGTACAACAGACTTGGAGATTCATTCTTGGCAGCCATTCTATATTAGATTTTATCTATTTAATAGTTGCTACAGTAGCCGTGAATAGTATTTTGCTACAGTAGCCGTGAATAGTGTTATGCTACAGTACCCGCGTGAACAGTAAAATGCATGAAGGTCTTGGTGCATTGTTTTAAGGCTGTGATCCAATTTGAGTCATGTTTCAGTGAGCTGCGTCCCAGCTTTGGTGTTCACCAAAGACTGCGATCGGATTCCAGGTTTCTTCATTTGCATTTGATTAATTCTAGCTTGCATGTTTTGCATCAATAAGTTTGTTTGTCAATCACTAAGGGTCTGAAATAAAAATCAGAATCCATTTGCAGCAGTATATACTTCAGACTTTGTATTTTCTGAGTCATGTATGGAAAGTCTTTGACAAAATGCCAATGTCTTATATGATGCAAATGTGATGTGTTTGGCCTATCATATGTTATATATATTTGGTCTGCAATTCGTTTATGGTATTTTTTCAGATTGTATGCAACTTGTTTGACAATATTCCTTGAGTAGAAAAATCATTCTTCTCCATCATTTAGCAAGGGATATTACATCGGTATCAGAGCTTGCTTGCAAAGTGTTTGACAAATTGTCAAACATCCAAAATTAAACCACAGTTCAGTGTTTGTCAAAGTTAGAGCCACAAAGGGTTCTTACATTGGCATCAGAGCGGTTTCCTGCCATCCTATTGGGGTGGAAATCATTGAACTCTAACATTTATTTTGAGTACATAACACAATCATACCATCTCATTCATAGCATTGGCCCTACATATAACTGCATCATGCTAGAATTACATCATAATCGCATTGCATCATATTATTATAACCGCATTGCATCCGCACTTAGCATATGCTTCATAAAGATCACACTATGTTTGCAATTATCGTACATTGCATAACTAAATCATGAATATTAAGGTAATCCATGATATGTGATTGCCGTAATAATCACTATGATTATTATGGTGACAAGAGGCGACTATTCCATACACGCCTCTTCCATGTATCGTGCCTATATTTATTGAGATCGTATCATTTGGGGAAGACATTATTAAATTGGAGAATATAATGGAAATCATATCCCTTTGTGGATTGCTCTGTTTAGAGCATTGTATGCCTTGGCAATCATCGGTGCAAGTGCCATAAGGAATATTCAGAGACAACATCATACTGAAGCATATTCACATAGATTATATCAGAGACGACTTCCATTGTTCAGAGCATATTAATATTGACATACCAGATACAGCATGTACAATATACAATGCACATTGTTATTGTACCAGTCGATCTGCATATATCAGAGACAAGATTACAGGTTATTTGAGCATATATTTATCTGCATATCAGACACAACCATCATATATTGTTGATATATTGATATGCAATCTTTATCATTGTAGAGCAGCATATGCATTTGGAATTAAGGTTCATACAATTATCAGTCATTATCAATTGTAACAGCATATGCATTTGGAATTAAGCATCATATAATAGAAATTGTTATCAGCAACTTGTTTTATCTTCCTTGAATTGTGAAATTACAAGTAGTGTCTAAAATATAGAAAAAGGGACATTACACTATATATATATATATATATATATATAATCTTCAATATGGTCCACACAAATTTATTATTGGTTTATAAATCTCAATAAATTTACCTTTTCCACACAAATTTGGGAATATATCTCTTCAACAAAAATCTTCAACTTTAAAGCAACCTGCACAATTTTTGAATCATATATGAATCCACCTCTATTTCGGCTAGGGAAGATCTTTCACTCTTGAAACCAATATTCGCCTTAGGGTTTTCATCCTAGGGCTGTTGTTGAACAAACTTACTCAACTTCCTTAGTCGGGGTTTCAAGAAAGTATCAAATATTTAAAATATCAAGAATGAGTAAATGAATTCTTCAATCTCCTTTTATAACTCCTTTTTGGGATCTTTTCTAGAAGATATATTTTAGAACCATTTTATAACTTTCTAGAAAAATCATATTTATCCTCCTTATAATAAAGTGATTTTTATTTTAATTTTACAATTTATTTTTGGACGATATGGGTCACTTTATAATCAAAATAATTATGTTTCAGCACAGTCACCAAGGTGTGGAAAATACTAAAATGTTGAAATATGAATTCAAAGCACGCCAAAATAACTTTAAATTTTTAGGATATCAAACTTTGTGAAAATTTGTGCCTTTAAAAAATAGTAGGCTTCTCCAAGAAGTGTGGAGAGCTCCCAGAGTGTTGAAACTGCCTCCTAAAAGTATCGTTGGACTCATCTTGATCACTCGAGTTCATTGTCATTGTTAGAATCATAGTTGACAAACTCAGGCTTTGCAATGACTCGGCTGGCCCAAAAATTTTAAAAAACTCAGGACATGACAAAAAACGCGGGAAAATATCGGCAATAACTCCGCAAATTTATCGAACATTTTAAGATACAATTTTTTTAAAACTATTTTTCAAAAACACTCATATTTCTAAATTTGTTGAGCATATCACTAATTAGTAATTTCCATCATATGTAAATCATATCACTAAGTTGCCAGTATGGGTATAGGAACGAGTATGTGTACGAGAATTGGGTACCCTGGTATGTTCAAAATAGTTTTGCCCTTGGGTACAGTATGTGTATATATAAACAAAAAATTAAAAGAAATATACAAAATTGCAAAACTAAAACATGTTTTTTTGATCGGTAATATATGATATTTTATTGAAAATATTAAACTGATACATCTGTCCATAATAGCTTCAACTGCTAAACATAAAACCATACTGAATCTACCATCTACCCTTACTACATGGTCTACAAACACTAACATAGTCTGCAACAAAATGCACCAACACTAGGATGCTCTGAACAACATAGTCTTGACATACAAAGTGTCTGCACGACAAAATGGACATAGATGCCTACAAGTCTAAAATGCATGTACCTTAGCAGTAGAAATTCAAACATTTAACAACTAAACATAATCACTAGAAACTAGACAAACCCTGCCTCCACCTCGCCACGCCTCCGTTGCTTCTTCGGCCTTTTGGTCTTAGCAGCGATGGACGACCCTTCTGGCAGGAAATTCCCACCCACGGTTTGTACCTTCCTCTTGCGTCTGGTATGGGACTTTGCACCAACTGCCCTTCGAACACTCTGTTTTCTAGCCACTCGCTTGCGAACCTTTGCCACCTCCTCAGCCTCCTTTTCCCTGACGAAATCCTTCAACCTATTCCAACCACCCTTAGCTCTCTCAATCTGCACTTCTTTCCTGGAGGACATGTTCCAAACCAGAAATGGTTGATATGAATCTCTCGAATCCATTAGTTGACGCCACCCCTCCTCGACCAAGGAACCCAGACTCGGTTCCACATATGCTAGAATCTGAACCATACCCCCATCCATTCTAGTTTAACCAGGGCCTTCATCATCCACATTGCCTACTCTCGAGTGCTCAACAAAAATGCCCATGCCATAACTGCAGAGGAGATATTGACATGCACCCTGTATCTGTGATCAGTCTCCATAAAGTCTTTGCCCAGTAAATCCTCCAAAATCTGCATAAGACTTAACTCCTTGTCCCGAAATATTCCCCTCATCCTCTTGCGTAAAATCTTTCCGCAAAATGGCCTCTGAAAATTCAAGGTCTTAAGCATGAAATTCGCTTCCATGGCCGCTCTCTCACCCCACTCACCCTGCCTTTCGATCATGCAACCATTAGAGAACTTGTTTTCTGCAGGTCAAAGTTAATTACCTCTACACACTTCTAGAGACATCTAGAGTTATCTGTCCTCCATACCCTCAAATGATGTCCTCGGTACTCTACATTTTAGAGAGCATATGCCACCTTTCCCGTCATTGCCAACTTGCCTAAAACAAAATCATTACTTGATAAGGAAATTGGCCCATTAAGATATCAACATTCAATACACCATTTATCTCTCATGTCTATAGCCTAGTTGGTTGAATTTAAAAAACTATCTGATGGCTGCAATAAACTATAGGGAATTGTATACAAACATTGTCCAAGCTTAAATTGAAGGGTCCCCATACTCCCAATCCATAGAACTACCATCCAAGCTTCGAAAGTCTTCCATAATCTCATCCTACCCCAAATCTTGGAATCTGGTTGCAACATTTGACATGATATTTGCTTACAAATACTTTTCTCTCTTCACATGAGTGACTCTATAATCTTCAAACTCACCAAGAAGGCCTCTAATTATCTTCACATACTTGTTCAGGTACGAGACTTGCAAATTCCCTTTGGAGATGGCCATAATTGTAAGCAAAGAGTCTCCCTCTAAATGTAGCTTTCTCACCTTTACCATCTTCGCCTTTTGTACAGCTTGCCTCTCAGCGTCATTGTTAGTCCCATCTAATAACCTCTTGGCCCCAATTGCCAAGACATTCCCACTACTGTCCCTAATAATATATCCAACACCACTCAATCCCGGATAACCTTTTGATGCACCATCAAAATTCGCCTTCATCGAATCTGACTTTGGGGGTGTCCAAGAATCTGATAACTCCCTAGGCGAAGGATGACCCCTTCTCGCGCCCAAAACTAAATACATTTGATAGTATGATACTTCATCATTGATTAATGCCAAATGCCAAAATGGTAGCGATAAAGATATATATTAAATGCCAATTGATAGTTAAATATTTAATATTTATCTTTATTAGTTGGCATTCAATAGTGATTATTTTACTTGTCTAAGTTCTTGATTATAGTCTCCAGTCCTAGACACCCCCATTGTTATCAAATTTCTTATATCACAAGAATTCCCAATAACTAGTTGGGGTTTGGAGTGGTGACCCTAATGGGTTTGAGAAGCAACAATGATAAGCTACACAAGGTGTTAGATGTGAGCAAAACCCAACGATAGAAGGGGTACATAATTTTTTTCAAGAGAAAATAAGAAAAGAGAGGGTGAAGATCATCACTAATGAAAATCATGTTTTTTTAACTACAAGCAAGAAAAACTAAAGTATATGAATTTGGACTAGTTTTTCATGGAAAATCGCATTTTTTTGCATTTACTTGCAAGATTTTCAAGCAAAAATTGCCGCGAGTTTTACAAAAACTTGTTGTCGAGTTGTTGGGCAGGTGAGTTGCCTAGTGAATTGGCTCGTGAGTTTTGCGAGTACTTGGCAAGTTTTTCAACAATGGTTAGAATTTCTTTTAATAAAGCTGGCATTCTCCAAGAATATTGGAATGGACCGAAAGGGGGACATTGCAATGGCATAAGTATGGTATATATAGGAGGTAGTGGTTAGTTTATGATATGCCACTAACTATTGGTTACAATTCCCTAGGTGCATCCTACAATTTGATGTTTGAACACTTCTTGGACACTATCATTTTCACGTGAGGTCCTTTTCTACTCTTTGTTTGCCCTTAACATGTGAGATCCCACTAGTAGGCACACTCTAATAGGGTAGTTGCCACTTAAAATTGTCATGAGCAGTCAAAGTGCACTCCTATACGATCTTAACCACTTTCAAGTTGTCTTCTTCAAAAGGCATGCTTCTTTGCTGTTGACATGTAGAGCTTGGAAAACTTGCGGGTGAAATGCTCCTAATGACCTCTTGCTACTTAACACTAGCAAAAACCTCTTTGTCAGGCTTTTGCAACATCTATGCCTCTTAAAATAGGGTTTACCATCAATAGGCGTGCCCTTTCAAGGTATTGGGCACTATCACTAGCATCCTGACTATCTTTGCTTTGGAGTCCTTCACCCTTTTGCCATTTTCAACACTTAGAAGAATTTGTTATTCCTTGATTTTACACATGACTAGGCAACCAGACAAAGCATCTTAAAGATGACCAACCTTATTTAAAGCATTAAAAACATCAAAAGCAACAAGGCTAAAAAATGACATCCAACTTTCATGTCCACTATTTGGATAGATGGATTCAACAAGACACGAGAACACTGTTAGGACTGTAAATTGTGGATCTCCTTGATACTGTTCCTGCCTTCTTTCTGCAAGTTTTGGGCTATTTCTTAAACCCTAGTTGTTCTTCCATTGTGAAAAACCCTTAAGTCTCCTATACTTGTTATAAAATGAAGTTACATTATGAGGTCACTTAAGTATCCTTTTACCATGTGTTTTAAAGTCGTCGGGTAGGGCCACTTTATTTCCTAAGTTTTTTAACTAGCGGGGTTATGTTTTATTTTCCCTAAGTCCTAAGTCTCCGCAGGATATATTTAACTCAAGTGTCGAGCAGGTTCACTTTGATTCTACGACTGTCGCATTCCCTTAATTCGAAGATGATCGTTCATTATTCATTAAGGCATCACGCCGTGATGCCGCGTGTCCTTCCTGGGATGTGGGGTCTGCAGTTTGTCAGATTTCATCGGGACCGTTAGATCTTTTCAAGCAAGCGGTGGATGCTAAGCCTCAAACAAAACATGCAGGGAGGTTAAGTCTTTGTGGCATCACGCTTTTGCGACGCGTGGCAGCTGGCGGGACCGGGTCGTAACCACAGCCAGGGTATGTGTCGTGCTGATCGGTTTTGATCGGACGGATGGAGCAACGCCTGGAATGAAAAGTGAACGAAGATTACTGATCGAGGATTAGCGACTGAGTTACACATGTCCTTCCCGGTTAAGTGGGGCCTATGGTTACTAAGCATTTGGTCAGATTAAACGACAAATAGATCTGATATGATCGGACGACGGACGCTAAGCCTTGATCAAGAGATGTATGAAAGATAGTCATCGCGGGTTCACGCTTGGTCGACACGTGTTCAAAAGTCAAAGGTGGGACCGAGATGCGATGAGAAACTGCCAGGTGTCTCGTGTTCGCGGTTTTCTGTTAAGTAAGGATCTACGACTGTGTTTTAAAGTGCGAAAAGCTTTCAGTCTCTACCGTTGATTATGTTTCCGCGTCATGGTGACCGTTACAATGGGTAGTATTTGAAAATTCAAACCTGCGCAGAGGGTTTTTTGGCCATGGCGGTGCTCTTTCAAATTGTAGAGAAGTAGATGGATCAATCTGATCGTCTAGGTTGCATTTATGTGGTTGTAGGGTGCCTAAGAGATAGATTTTTTGGCTTCATAAATGTTTGTTGGTGGCAATTTAGGTTTTCAATCAGATTTGAAGACATTCTGAAACCTTAGTCCACTCTCTGTCTTTTCTGCATTGATGTTGGTTTGGTTCCCGAGTTGTGGTGGTTGTGTTTTAGGGTTTTTGTTTGCCCTAAGGCGGTCCAAACTCGTGGTATCCAATTAATATAGCTAGGGTTTTTTGTGTCTTTTGTAAGGATGGGAATTTTATGCCACAGAAGGCTTGTAAGCTCTGCATTTTGGATTAAGATTATCAGTGGTCCTTTTGGCTCTGATTTTAAATGTTTCTGGTTTTTAATGTCAATATATGTCTGTACTTCCTGTTATTTGTGAGATCTTAGCGAGTAATGTCTTTGTTTTAGTTCATGTATTCATTTGGATTGGATGTTAAGGACATCTCAATCCATCACTCTATAAGGCAGAGCGTCTAACTAGTTTAGGGTTTCTTTCAAAGAGGATTAAACTCCTTAAGGTAGTTTCAGTGAATAAGGAACTATAATGAATTAGATGATTGTTTCTGCTTTCAAAGAAGTGTGAACTGAGTTTGTAAGGCATGGTCAGATTCAAAGATCATTTGCAGGTTTTACATTTGACATGTCTTGTTGTTAAAGGTTTTTTTCATTTAAGGTGACTCCATACCCATTGGTAAGGCATTGGTCTGGTATGGTAGAATTGTGGTTCTCATCAATCTTTATAAAATCTGTTACTGTTTACATGTTTTATGATTGCATCCATTATACCTGCCTGCCTGTGAAATTATTGAGTTTTAAAGGCAGAAGATAGGTAGTGCCCACCTGAGTCCATGGAGCTCGAAGTGTAGAAGGTTTTAGGACCTTGTTGAACGTTATTTCTTCTCCTTGTTGAATTAGTACATGGGTCTATAGAGGAATATACCTAAGCCGTAGGTATAGAAGGGATCAACAAGAAAAAGAACTAACAAACACATTGGCATGTTTTGTGTAAGATCCCTTGCTAAGCTGCCTTTAACTTGTTGATTTAAGGCTCAAGGAATATTGTCAAACACTTGGCATACAATGTCTGAACTTGCTGTTATGAGTTTTTGTTTGTAACGTTTCGGTCTTGTATGCTGCAACTAATGTTTTGAATGCCTCTAACGATAAAAGTTTGATTCACAATGTCATAGGAATGATGCACCAACAGATTTCTGACCCTTTTGACATGCATATAGTTACTGAAAATAATAACTACAGCCAATAGACATTTTGTCATACACTTGTCATGAAAACTAGTATGCTTATTATGAATAGTATAGACATGAACAATACATCAAACATTTGGTATGCAACCTTAAAACTCCTTTATTGTATTACAAACTACTTACAATAACACTATTTGCAAATATTGAAATCTGAAACCACTAAGCACATATTAAAGAGAACCCGGTGATGACAACGTGGCCGTTAATTCCTTAAGTATTCATTGAAATGTCTTCATACAATAACAATCACTCCAAATGCCAACGGCTGTAGATAACTGAGGGCCCAAAGCAAAACTACTCCCCTTTGATTGCTAATGCCATAACCTGAAACCCACGTGGAAACCAAACAAGAGCCACCGTTGGTGATTAAGAAATAACGACTGCTGATAACAATGAAAGATACAGCCCCTTGGCCACGTCTATTGCTGTTGGGCGCCAATCAGCCCTTCCTACTGATAAACCATTCGAAACACTAAACAAACCTTAATCGATTTCATTGCATTGAAGCTCTATAATGGCCTCTGGTTGAAACCATCTCACACTTGCACAATTCATTGAACATTGAACCAATTTAAAGTGCTGAAGCTGGGAAGAATTCACAATTCTTCCAGTTGGAATTCTTCAAACCCTTTCTCAAGTTTCTTCACCCAAAATTATCAAAAGCAAATGTCAATAGAATGCCCTTTTTCCTTGCATTGAAAGTATTTATAATTCTCAAATGCAAATCGGCTGATAGCTTCAAACTTACACTTCACATAACTCAAAAACATATTTGCTTTTGTTCTAAAGTTTGAAATATAATATTTTATTATATTTCCCTCCAAGAGCAACTTTATGTTATTATTTAAAGTTGACATATAATAAAGTCACTCTATTAATTTAAACTCCCCCATTGCTCCAAAAATGACCTTTTCAGTAATATAATGATAGTCTGACACACAAGGTCCTTGTTTCATGTGCCCATGATTTAAAATTTCTCATCCCGATTCCAACGAGCTATAACACTAAGGTTTTTCATTAGACAATTTTCATTAAAATAGCAACCTTAGTAAATTTAATTAAATTATAAGCAATAGTACACCCAACTTGCGAAAATGACTGAGTAAGCATCACAATCGAAATCTGACAGCACATGAGTGATCCCGGTGATGAAAGATGATAAACGAGCCCGACTGGGTGACTTACCAAAAATAGGAGCTCCCTCCAAGAATCTTGGAGCCCAAACCAGAAGTCACAAATAACATTTGAGAGCATCATTTAACTCTTCTATATCATTTGAGCTCTCTGGAATCATCAAATAAATATTTTGAAAAGGAAACTTACTATAAATAGTAAGTCTGTCGAACTGATCCCAATGAAAGGCAATCCTGAACAACCATGACCACTGCAGAGGGAATTAACCACTGATTTTGCCAACTAGGACCCTCCATCCATCCGACTTAGCCTACGAGGGCCATTGATTGGCTAATCCAACAACTCTGATGCTCACGAAAAAATGGGGCATTACATTTTGTACGTTTGTGAGGGGCCTTTTGTCATAATGAAACAATGAATTTTTTCATTGCTGCTTACATGAATCAATGAACATTAAAATACTGAATCTGAAACATGATGAATTGTGTGAATGTGTAAATTTGAATATTGATTTAATGTATAGGGAAATTTTTTTAAATTTCCCTAGACATAAATTTTATAATGCCCTCTGCTACTGTCTCCAGAAAATGGTCTCCCGGACTGCTATCCCAAAAATTTGTTCTTTTGCTCCCTGCTATGCTCCACAGAGTTTCCTGTACGGGGACGTTTTAGGGGATGGGGACGTGTTTCCGGTACGGGTATGGCTCAGAGCCAATTTTTAGGGGATGGCAGGGGACGACTATTAAAAAATAGGGGAATTTTTATATATATAGAAAGAATTCAAATATGCATATCAGAACATTGATAAACCATTCACCATAGACATTTTAGAAGCAAATTAACAAAGTTCAAATACTTTCATTGTAAAAATATGGCGTACATATAGTGAAAATGCCCAAAGGCTCCAAGTTTCATGCATGAAATGACATCAAGAGAAGTCCAACTAAAATACTAAATAGTAAACTACTAAACATAGAAGTTCAACTCCATAATTAGATGTCCATAATAATGAAAATCAATAATGTATCAGCAAATATGAAATAATATATGTCAAATATATGACTGTCCTCTACAAATAAAAATAAAAATCAGAGTCATCCTCTGAGGCACTCGTAGCGGCAGGATGAGGGTCCTCCTCCAATGGAACCCCAAGCAATCCTGGAGGTGTGTCATCCTCCTCAACCTGCATAGCATCCTCAGGATTAACATCCCAACGTAATGCTGGAGTCTGACGATACTGAACACTCTGCCGATCCTGTAGCCGCAATGCACTGTGAATAGACACTAACTTCTCCGATCGTCTAGAGGAAAGGTTGTTCCTCTTGA
>MU224462.1:4035164-4051200 GCA_018584345.1 Thuja plicata | reverse complement strand
TTATGTTTTTAGCATCCATACTAGGGTTTAGTATCTTTTATTTAATATTAGAGTCCACGTGGGGCCCGCCGAAAACCAAACAAATAAAAAAAAATGCACTTTTTAAGACTGGCGGCCGTTTTTTTTTTGTTGGGAAATAGGGGACTTTGATTTTTGAAGTTTCCTAAAAGTCCCCGAGTTGGGGACGAAAAGGGGACTGCTAGGGGACGTTGAAAATCCGTCCCCGCGTCCCCGTTTTGTACCCGGGACGGGAACGGGGGTACAAGGGCAGGGGACGCGTCCCCGTGGAACACAGGCTCCCTGATATCCCTGTCCTAGAAATTCTGTGGAATATAGGATTAGTTATATCCGAAAACTCTTGAAAACAATTTTGTTGTGTATTGCTTGCAGCTTTTTGCTATAGCAATTTAGGAACTGCCTTTTGCATCAATACTGGTTTGATCTTCTTTGGCTATAGGTGAGATGGAAAGGGATCAAATAACACCAATTAATGATGGCACTGGAACTATTGTATTTGGGTTTGATCTTCTTTACCTTTACCTTAATGGGAAAATTTAACTACCTTTTACAAAAAAGAAAAAGAGCCTTATAGTAATAATATCATTTTCTTAATTTCTCTACAACGCTGTAAGATAATATACATTCTTATCAGTCTATATGTGTTCACTTAGTTGAATTTTTTCAAGTGGGCATGCTTCTTGTTGAAGTTATTTAGCTTGTGCTATACCTATACTCCAATGCCTAGTCATAACCTACTGTTCTCGTCCCTTTCTTGCATTTTGGATGTTTAATGTAGATAGGTTACTCGAATAACTGTCATGCCTCTGTGAATGTATTATAAAAACATTTTTTCTCAAATGCATTTTTGTTTTGACCTTTCTGAAGCTGTTGATGCCGGTTTCGTCTTTGACCTTTCTGAAGCTGTTGATGCCGGTTTCGTCTTTTTTGCTGGGTTAATTTTTATGTTACGATTGCTTTGACTGGTATTGATATTTTTGTTAAAATTTCTCCTAGCAGGTGCCAGCAAGTTTTGCAGCCCAGGAAACTTCAGATAGCATGGCTTTATTAGCATATAACCGTGCATTAAAACTTGCCATGACAGGTATGTTGGATTTTTATGTTTAACTAGTAGTCCTCTGGTAAATTGATCCATTTTCAAAGCAAATAAATGGAAATCTTTAGGTTTACTTTTATATTTTGATTCTTTCGCAAGGTTTATTTTGGTCGTATACTTTATGAGTCAAGCATATATTTCATATAGTGGAGAAAACAGTCTTGATGGATGCTAGTCAGTCTTGAGTTGGGCAGGTTTGTGTGTTCGTCTTGGTGCAAGTTCATTGCTTATAATCACTAGTAACATTAAGACATGGTATTCTTTGAAACTTTGTAGAGCAGGAATTCCAGTATCTGGCATTGGCTTTACAGGAGCACTATCATCTAATGCTTCAAAGCGTGGAGAGCACAGGTTTAGTATTTCTTCTACCTTGGGCATGATGGGAGTTTTAGTTTTTTATCAAGTTATCGACATAAGTTACTCACTTTGGATGTTATATGGGTAAATGAGATGGTGAGGCAATCATCATATGCTAATCTCACATGTATTACAAATTTGTATTGGGAGATCTGTTAACAATGAGTTGAGCATTATTGTAAGTGTTTCTCATTTTTGGATGTTTGTGTTACTTTGTGCTTTCTATCATAGGTGTTATGTATCTGCAAGAACATCACAATATATGTGGAGATCTAATATCATACTTTCAAAGGTATGTCTTCATTGTTTAAAGGAGAGAAACTTCACATTTGGAACTGTTTTTGATGCATTACTTTGATCTACGACAGCTTTTTTCTTACTATGCTCAGTGCTTGTTGTCGACCATTGAATTTTTGTTTCTGCTGGTTATGTTGTGCAGGGGTTAAGGAACCGTGAAGAAGAAGACGCACTGTCGAGCCAGCTTCTACTCAAGGCAGGTGTCTAAAATACATCCAATTTTACAAATTTAAAAACAACACACAAAAGAAGAAAGAAAGAATGAAAGAATGGAAGGAAGATAGCAAGAAAGAAATGATACTAATGTCTCGTTGAATTTTACAAGTTCATTAAATCAATAATCCTCTGTTATGCGTCTAAGATGGGCTTGTTGTACTGGGAATTTGCCAACACAATCAACAAAAGATAATACTAATGTTCTTAAATAACCAAAGTAGTTCAATGAGACTGCAAAGTACATTTTATAATAGTTCATCAGGTGTGCTAAAGAGAACTCTAACAACCAAAAAATGAAGAAAACAGAACTAAAAAGTGAAGGGGTGAATCAAATAAGCAATCCATACAAGGTAGCCTATATGAAATCCACACCATAAGAAATGATCAAGTGAAAGGAAGGCCAATTGTTTAACACGAAGCTATAAGAGGAGAGAGCTAGTGGAGAGCAAGGCTTTAGTCTACTTCGTTGGAAACAAGCCTTAAAATGGATGCCATCTTTGTTGAATACCATAAAAGGCTCATTGATGATGAATCTGATGATGTCCTCAAAAAATGGCTTAGGTCATGTGGTATGAACAATCTTATGAGGAGGTATGGTTCCTTTCTTAGTAGCTGTCCTAATATCCAAGGTCAATGGTCCCTTAGATGTTCAAAGTAAATTGGTCATGGGCATCTGCTCACGTCCTTTACATGAATGGGGGAGGGTAGTTGACCCACTACATTTTATGCAAGAAATAGATGTTTGAGGTATTTTGGTAACCTTTAAGAGGGGAAGCGTTGTCCAATTACCCATTGTGCTGGTGATTTCTCTACTTGACATGCACTAAATCAATCACTAAAATAAGTTGAAGTAGTGTGTGATCCATTTAGAGGTCTCAAAATTTCATTGTAGAGCCTGGTGTTTGATTGTAACACCTTGAAGGTGGTGAAACTAACACCTGGTGAAGCTAACACCTTTTGTTTAGATAATGAAATAAGGTAGCATGGAATTGTCTTGAGTCTATGTGTACAACAATCTCCCTTCGGCCTTGTGATGGACATAAATTTCTCTTCAAACACACAGAGCGATAGTCTCTTGGATCTTATGATGGATGTGATGTTGAATATATAGCAGAAATAGCACAATACAAAATAGATAAGGCAACAAAACACAATACACAGAGATACCCTGGGAAAACCCTCCAACTTGAGGGGAAAAACCCAGCCACACCAAAAATATGCTTTATTGAATAAATATTTGTAGTCTCAATATACGGCTCACAAGCTGAACCAGTAATAAATCCTTTACTGAGATTGCTAACACTTAACAACACGTACATAAGATGCTCTTTACAATAAAATAGACGGAATAACAATCTCTTCACTGAACATCAACATAAATCTCCTAATATAAATCATGCAGGATAACCGACCGCTGTTTTAGAACAAGAATTCCGATATAACTGATGCCGAACATGCACACCAAGTACTGTTCAAGACTCCTCATACTTGTTAAACAAAACGATTGAAACTTCATGTTCTATATTTCCATGGCACATAGAGAGCTGCCGTTATTATTCAAGAAAGGTGATCCTTCAGTCACTTGAACTGACTGACTTGTCAATGCCATTATTGAATGGGAATATGAAATAATAACCGCATCAAAAGATTGAACTGACAGAGCATAATAATTGCAGAAGAGTAAATGAAAGATGGACAACTGACTAGAATAATTGTCACCAAATAATATCATCCACGGCATGATTAAGGAAGAACCAACAACTTGAAGATATAATGACAATCTCAGACACGGAAGAAACATAGCTCCTGCAGCTACCAAACTTCAACACTCCCTCTTAGCAAAGGATATATCTTTTCAAATACTCAAGTCATGGAATCTCTCAACATGACACTCACAATGGCTTCACCCATTTGTGAGAAAAACAAAATTTATCACGGAGTCTCTCAATGTGATAGCATCATGAAGTCACTCAACATGATGTTCACCATGGCTACTCCCATGTGTGTGAAATAAATGTAAACACAAGCTCTCATCACGGAGTCACTCAACGTGATGTTGTCATGGAGTCTCTCAACATGACATCCACTATGGCTACTCCCATGAGTGGAAAGAGCAATACCTCCGTCTCAAAGGCAAACAAGGACTTTCACATCAAATTTCTCCGTCTCAGAGAAAAATGCATTACAAGGGCTTTCACCTCAAATTTCTCCTTCTCAGAGAAAAATGCATTACAAATTTACAATGGCTTTCACCTTAAATTTCTCCGTCTCAGAGAAACTCAAAAAAATGCATTACAAGGGCTTTCACTTCAAATTTCTCTGTCTTAGAGAAAAATGCATTTTAGCATAGAATAAGAGCAATTGAATGCTGAGACTCCCTCTCAGCAAGGGCAGCATTCTCACAACTTTAATTATCACAATAAATTACAGTTGGCTCCAATGTTTGACCAAACAAGGAGCTTTTGAAGCCACACTGCTTCACAAGCCTGTTGATCCTCTACAAAGGACTTGATACTCTCCATTTGGCGCTCAAGCTCCCTCTAAATCTCTAACCCGATATGAAGGAAGAGCGACTGCAGAGTAATTGTGCACTTGAACCAAACAATATACTAGACATGCTTTGCCCAATGCAAAGAAAGAACCCATAGATTGCAGTCACATCCAGATATAAGCCCACTGTCTGTAGCTTCTTGCCCAGAACTCACGCAAGATGAATATTCAGTGCGTCCAATGATGAGACCTGGCTTCCATCTTCAGCAACATTGTAGTCATTAATCCTCCTCTCAGCTGGTTGAACGTACACCGCAGAATTATGTAGCTCAGTGCAGCTGTTAACAATCATGTTACAGTGTCCCTCAATAGCACTCAACAAATGTCTAAACATGCACAAGTATGCTCAAAAATGATATTCCTAAACCCACATGTCAGTTCTACGTGGTCTGGAAAGGACTAAATCTGAAGCTCTCAACTCGTGCCTTGAATTCTCAGAATTTAACTCCCTCTGAATGTCATTTCTGTTAATGTTTGGTAGCTAGATCAGATTCTAGCTTCACATTATTTTAATTAGGAGAATTAAAATAATAAATTAATTATTTAATTGGGAGGATTAAATAATTTAAATACATTAATTATTTAATCAAGGAGAATTAAATAATACATGTAGTTGGAGAATTAGATAATATTATCTATTAAGTATTTATTTAATTGGGAGAATTAAATAATTTATTGTGAGATTAATTATTTAATTGAAAATCAAATAATTAATTGGAGAATTAAAATAATAATATCAGACCCCCTTGTATTTATTATAATTGGGCTGGGGCCCAAATTTGAAATTTATTTTGGCGCCAACAAAGGGCTGACCTTACTCTTGGGTTTGTAAAATTCCTCATATATAAATGAGGTGTGCATAATCAATCTACATTTAACATACTAGTGAAATATTACATGAGGTAGTGAATTGTACAAAGCGATCCTCATCGGCTATATACATTATATGCGATCAGATCTGAACATGCATGTGATTCATACCTGCGATATAGTCTAAGATCTGGGCGCACATTCCTAGCGACTTGTCTCTGCCATTGACTGGGTTCGATCTAATTCTGGTTACACTACCTTGACATCGGAAGTAACAAAGTATATTTGCATACACAGTGGCAGATCCATTTCAACTATTCAGATCTGAATTTGAATATACGCTAGGACAACGATATGAAGATCTACAAGTGCAAAGTATGTCTCAGATGCATCTGTGAAGCAACGATTATATTCTGAAAGCAATCATACAAGTAAAGCCAGCTATTACTAGGATTTGCTTCGTGGATTGGGGATCCTCAGCAAATCTTCATTGTACTGTGAGTTTTTTTCTAAAGAGCAATCATCTTATTGTTGTTGGGTTTTTTCACCTCCAAGAGGGAGGTTTTCCCAGGGTACCTCTTGTGTCTTGTGTTTCAGCTTCTTAGATTAGCATTTGTGTTGAATTTTCTATTAGATTAGCTGATGTATTAATTTTTTTGTTAAGCTCATTTGATAGGATCTGATAATTGTTATCATTATATAAGATCTGATCTTAAATTTAACATGGTATCAGAGCTTGGTTCGAACTAACTGTGATCAGATCTAACCCGTCATACTTCAAACCTTCTTTTTGTCTTGCTGGTTTTTAAAATGATGACAAGTCTCAAGGGTGAAGTCTGATTGGAAAAGGCTGTGAACATTAAAGCTTAATTTGTACTGATCTGAAGTGATCAAGTTTCAGCATGGTCAGATCTGGTTGAACACCTGGGACTATTTGAAGGCTTTCCTTTGGGTATTGTCATATCTTGACCCTGCGAGCTTGTGTGAAGGAAGCATAGATCCGAATCTGATTTCTCATCTCCGTTCTAGCTAAGTATCTTCTGTATTAGATATGACTTCATATATATGATATAGGTGGTTTTGTATTGGGTTTGATACATCATTATCTTCTTACCTAAATGGTTCTATGTATTCTTGTGATGAATGCTTGCATGCATTCTAAGTGAGTTGTTATGTTTGATTGAATTATGATCTTGATTATCTCCCTTGACTTGGATAACTCTAATCTGACATGAATGTTGTATGGAAATGTGTATAGACATGATTATGTGCAGACTGATCATTGAAGGGTTTGAACCTCCTAGAATGCAAAATCTCTCACAAGGATATGAGGATCTAATGATTGGCTATCTCGGAATTATTGATCTCTGATGGAGATAAGAATTCTTTACATTTGCTCATAAAGCTCTTATAGAGAAACAAATTATGCATTGTTGTTTCTCCTTGATATGGTTTTGATTCTATGCATCTTTACTAATCTCCCTGAAATGCTTCTTTGATCAGGATGGATTGAGAAGCATATGATTGATGAGAGTTCGAATCCAGAGGAAGAAAGAACCTGATGCATCTTGAAGAAGACTCAGGCTAAGGCTGCTGCCTTAAGATTAAGTTGAGATCACTTCTGAAAGACTCAACCTGGGACTCATCATGACATCTTGGAGTTGCAGGAAATGTTCCTCTAACTGGACTTGTTCTTACTCTACAAAAGTCAGGGCAGCACCTTGTGTTGATAGTGCTCAGGTGTCTTGGTTGTGTTAAGTCCCTATGGGCATATTGTAAGTGGAATGGTTCCTATGTTAAGGACTTGTTACATTCCACGTTGCTCAAATGGTTGTAACTCAGAGTATGAGATCTATGGATACTTCTTGTACAATTGAATGGAATGTTGATCCTTCAATTATTGTATGATTGCTTCCATGATAGAGGGAGCTAATTTGTAGGACTTGGTTTATTGGTTCAGAGGGAGTGAACCATGGATCCATGTTAGGTAATAGATATCATGTGGATATCTCATGTTGTAATTGATCTATTGCTCATAGCCATGATGATGAGATCATGAATGTAGTCAGGATAGATTCACTCTCTTGGTTGAGAGGGAGTCTCAACCTAATTGATGTACTTCTTTATATTATTACCCACCCCTTGCGAGCAATGCAAGGTGGGATGGTATTGAATATTGTATCTTCCCTGAAAGAGGATTTGTTGACCAGCCTCTGCGGGGCAATGCAAGGTGGAATTGTATGCTTGTACTTTTGACCACCCTCTATGGGCAATGCAAGGTGGAGATGTACTTTTGTATTTTGAACACTCTCTGCGGGCAATGCAAGGTGATGTTGTAATTGAAGTCCACCCTTTGCGGGCAATGTAAGGTGGCAAAGGTTTTTGATCACTCGCTGCGGGCAATGCAAGGTGATCCTTTTGAGGCTTGTCCTCTTCCACCCTTTGCGGGCAATGTAAGGTGGATCCATCCTCTGCGAGTAGGCATGATGGAAAGGTATGGTAAGGACTAGAATCCTCCCTAGCTAAGAGGGAGTGTTAATGTTTGGTAGCTAGATCGGATTCTAGCTTCACATTATTTTAATTAGGAGAGTTAAAATAATAAATTAATTATTTAATTGGGAGGATTAAATAATTTAAATACATTAATTATTTAATCAAGGAGAACTAAATAATATATGTAATTGGAGAATTAAAAAATATTATCTATAAAGTATTTATTTAATTGGGAGAATTAAATAATTTATTGTGAGATTAATTATTTAATTGAAAATTAAATAATTATTTGGAGAATTAAAATAATAATATCAGACCCCCTTGTATTTATTATAATTGGGCTGGCCCAAATTTGAAATTTATTTTGGCGCCAACAAAGTGCCAACCTTGCTCTTGGGTTTGTAAAATTCCTCATATATAAATGAGGCGTGCATAATCAATCGGCATTTAACATACTGGTGAAATATTACATGAGGCAGTGAATTGTACAAAGCGATCCTCATCTGCTATATACATTATATGCGATCATATCTGAACATGCATGTGATTCATACTTGCGATATAGTCTCAGATCTGGGTGCACATTCCTAGCGATTTGTCTCTGCCATTGACTGTGTTCAATCTAATTCTGGTTACACTACCTTGACAGCATTGGAAGCAGCAAAGTATATTTGCATACAAAGTGGCAGATCCATTTCGACTATTCAGATTTGAATTTGAATATACGCCAGGACAGGGATATGAAGATCTACAGGTGCAAAGTATGTCTCAGATGCGTCTGTGAAGCAGCGATTATATTCTGAAAGCAATCATACAAGTAAAGCCAGCTATTACTAGGATTTTCTTCGTGGATCGGGGATCCTCAACAAATCTTCATTGTACTGTGAGTTGTTTTCTAAAGAGCAATCATCTTATTGTTGCTGGGTTTTTTTCACCTCCAATAGGGAGGTTTTCCCAGGGTACCTCTTGTGTCTTGTGTTTCAGCTTCTTAGATTAGCTGATGTATTCATTTGTTTGTTAAGCTCATTTGATAGGATCTGATAATTGTTATCATTATATAAGATCTGATCTTAAATTTAACAATTTCCTCCTCATAGAAGAAGCTGATCATAAGACAATTTGAATAGGTTCTTCAAGGGATGTCTCCTGTTATGTACCACTAACTCAGCCTTATGACAGCAAGCTGTGTCTTTATTCTTCAGCTTGCGTGACTTCCTCACATGATGCATCAAGAAATTCCTCTCTTGAATGCAATCTCTCATCATCCTTATGCTCCTCGATCCGTCCTGGAATCATTTTAGAGAGATTACTTATAGTTCATTGGAACAATCTATCCTGAAGGGAAATACCAATGCGAGAAGCATACATGATTCACTATTCTAATGTATGAATTAAAAACTACATAAAAGATTCATGAACATTATTCAAGGATATGAAATACTTATCTCTTGATTTGTATAAGTTTGAGATGGCATTAGCTTCCCCTTGGATCAAAGAATAAAAAAGCTCATGCTCCTACAGGATTCTAAGACCTGTCAAACACCTCCAGGGAACACATATAGGTCTGCAACTAAAAAAATAGAAACTTCTGTAGCAGTCTATGCAACTCAAACAGGGCAACCGAGTCTCTAAGCTTCACACAATGCCCTAAAAAACTCACCCAAATGGTTTAAGTCAAAACAACATGCTACAAGAGTTTGAACAACAATCTGAAATTCCCAGCAATATAAATCGAAGTTTCCAAACAAGTCTTTATATTGTGCCCGTCACTAATCAAACCAGTGGCCACCCAAAAGTTTCTTTCAATCTTCTCCAGTCGCATAGATATGTATATTTCCCACAGAAATGATACAACTTTCCCTACAGTGAAGTCTTGGGTACCCAACAAATAGGTAGACAACTAGCCTGCTGTTCACCTTAGAATACCTGTATCAGACTGAGACCATCCCCATTCTCTATCAATTGCATATGAATTAGCATATATGTATCCTTGGATCTTGCTGACTAAATCTCCAGGCATGCAACTCAAACACAGTTATAAGATCATATCTTTACTATTGCATTTAAACAAACAGCACAGAATCCGACCAATGAATTGGGTCCTGAAAAATCTATATAGTAGTTCCCTTCTTAAAACGTGGAAATCTAATGCAGATTCAACAATGGAGAATTCTCACCTTTAATTACAGAGCTTCCTTCGCTCAGAAATGTAATAGTAATAGATGACAGTCTTCACCAGACTCCATGTTTCAAGCCAAATAACAGCGGCAGGAAAATTAATATTTCCAGTTGTGTTCATCTTAGAACCACACAAGAGCACACAGAAGCACTGCTGAGGTTGTTGCACTCATGCTGAAGAATTATGGCAGGAACGGAACAGGTTTGGTCACTCTGTTGCACTCGTGCTGAAGAACTATAAAATACAATCTTTGTTCTACACAAATTTACATGCGGTGCCCCAATATTAAAATATTGATCAATATCAATATTAAAGCAGCGAACAATTGCCTTGATCCTCCATGAATTCTTCTTATGCACAGCTAGCAAATACACATGGCAAATAACAAAGTTTAAGTGCTATTCCAAAAATATAAATACCCGTATTAGTTTGTTCTCAGATCAGAACTCATCCAATAGCAAAGATCATTCAGATTCTCAGAAGTTTGAACTCCCGTTGCCTGTAGAGTGCCTCCCGCAATGAACAGCAAATCGAACTACACAAATTATTTCTGCACCATACAATGCAAAGACGACTAATAATATTAATCATAAGAAAGGTTGGAGCCGAAATAAATTCATCCATTCCATAAAAGATCACGGCAGATATGAAGAGTCCCATTTTTATATTATTTGCCAAGATGAATAACGAATTCTTTCGTAACTTATTCCGCAAACGAATATAAAATTAAGCTCCCCAATATTTAAATCTTAAATCATCAATAATTGTCTATTTAACATCCTAACATATATATCCATCGATGCCTAAAGACTTAAGGCAATTAAAACAATCTTTGATTCAAAAATATTACGGCATCAAAACATTTAACTTTATTATTGCCATTAATATATAGGAATTCATATGAAGCATCAAGAGTAATATTTTGTTCAAATAAAAAACACATACATTACCATTAATTTCCAGACTTCCATATTTCTTCAAATAAGCACAACGAGGCGTCATTAATATCTACTCCTGCTCTCCCCAGATCGTATCTTCTCTGATACCATGTTGAATATATAGCAGAAATAGCACAATACAGAATAGATAACACAACAAAACACAATACACAGAGATACGCTGGGAAAACCCTCCAACTTGAGGGGAAAATCCCAGCCACACCAAAAATATACTTTATTGAATAATAATTGTAGTCTCAATACACAGCTCATAAGCTGAACCAGTAATAAATTCTTTACTGAGATTGCGAACACTTAACAACACGTACATAAGACGCTCTTTACAATAAAATAGATGGAACAACAATCTCTTCACTGAACATCTACAGAAATCTCCAAATATAAATCATGCAGGATAACCAACTGCTATTTTAGAACAAGAATTCCAATATAACTGATGCTGAACATGTACACCAAGTACTGTTCAAGACTCCTCATACTTGTCAAACAAAACGATTGACACTTCATGTTCTACATTTCCATGGCACATAGAGAGCTGCCGTTATTCAAGAAAGGTGACCCTTCAGTCACTTGAAGTGACTGACTTTTCAATGCCATTATTGAATGGGAATATGAAATAATAACCATGTCAAAAGATTGAACTGACGGAGCATAATAATTGCAAAAGAGTAAATGAAAGACAAACAACTGACTAATAATTGTCACCAAATAATATCATCCATGGCATGATTAAGGAAGAACCAGCAACTTGAAGATATAATGACAATCTCAGACACGGAAGAAAGATAGCTCCTGCAGCTACCAAACTTCAACATGTGACAGCTTGGGTCTTGGGTCCTATGATGGAGATGCTAGGTAGAAATAAATCTCTACAATCGTAACGAGAGAGGGGTCAGTCTTGTGTTGTCATTGCAAACATTAAAGCGGCTGAGACATTCTATGATATTGTTTTGATGCATACCATATTAATAGACAATAATATTATTCTTCTGTCTTATGCATTATTGTTTGTTCTTTTTTAAATATACAAGTAATTGAGGCTCCACTTGGAAATGGAGATTATGGAATGAGATTTATATTGCAAAATTCACAAAATAGGGAAATAACAAGCTTAGCTATCCCATGGATATTATACAAACCATGTTCTCTTATTTTCTAATGACATACTTTCAAACACATTAGGCAATAATTCCCGGGCAGACTATTGATTTTACGTATGGGTTGTTAAAGGCAAAATGAACTTGAGATTGAGTTGGTGAAACACAAAAGATAAAGGTTGTTCTTTAGGTCAGGGCCATGCCAAACACCAATTTGGCATATAAGTTCCCCCCTATAGGATCTCACAAGGGGATGTGTTCCACTTACCTTAAATATTATTTGAAATTTTGTACTACTAGGTTTTGACCTGGTGATCAGAGTTAGGAGTAAACTAAAACTTGCCAATTTACTTGCACCCAAAGCTGTATGATTGTTAGCATTAAATACTTGTCTTGTTATAACCCTATTGAGAACACATCAAGGAATACATTTGAGAGCGCAAAACATCAAAGAGAAAATAAAAATAATGTCATTGAAACTCATGTCGTGCTCCCTTCATCAATATAGGTATAATACTTACATAGACAAGGGTACATGCTGTCTAGATAAGGCTGAGAACTTACAAATTACTTTCTAAATGAGCCTCCAAAAACCTCCTTGATTAGTCTAACTTCCATTTGTGTAATTGCAATGAGGAGATATTCACAAGATGAGAGTTCATTACGAGAGTGCTTCTTATCATTTTTGAGCCAAGTGTGAATTCTACATTCATATAAATACAATGAGGAGATATTCACAAAATCAGAGATCACTATGAGAGTGATTCTCATTGTCTCCTCCTATCAAGGGAGGGTTGTCTCCATAGTGTTGAGACTTAGACTCAGTGAGATGTCGGCAAGCTATATTGTGACTTGAAGCCCAAAATTTGGTTGAAGATACTTCTTTGTCACTAGCTAGTGACTTTCTCTAGACTTTTGCATGAATATAAAAAGAACCCCAGCAGCAAACGAAATGTCTAGTCTAGTTGTGGTTGCATATATCATATTTCCAATGAGTTGTCGACACTTGTAGTGTCGTCTGATGTCAATTTCAGATTTTGTTCCATCAGTGCGCTGAGTGGTTTATATTCTGCTATTCTAATTTTGCTTGAAATTTCACCAATATACTTTTGTTGTGTGATGAAAATGTACTTGGATTTTTGAATCACTTCAATACCCAAATAGTAATGAAGGCGATCCAAATTTGTCATTTCAAAACTTTTCATTAATGCTGCTTTGACTTTTGCTGTGTATTTTCACTATTTCCTATTTAGAACAGATCATCCACATATACAACTAGGTAAACAATTGTTTGTCAAATATATTGACTAAAAGAATTGCATCTTCAAATTGAAAACTCTTGAAGTTCATGCTCAAGAGTTGCTTTGTTAGATTTTCACATTAGGGACATGGGGCTTGTTTCAAACTATACATCAACTTTACCAACTTAAACACTTTGTGTTATTGACCTTCAAATGCATCTTTCTGGCCAAGTTATGTAAACGTTTTTAAGATCATTGCTTAGAATAGCAGTTTTTACATCCATTTGATGAATCATCCATCCATTTTGTGCTGCCAAAGCCAATAAAGACCAAAGAGCGGTCCATTTTGGTACATGTGCAAAGGTCTCCTCATAGTCTATCCCCTCTTTTTGAGCATATCTCTTTGCAACAAGTCTTGCTTTGTGTTTCCCAAGTTATCCATTTGCTTTGTATTTGTTTTGAAAGATCCACTTCAACCCATGGGTTTAGAATGGAGTGGAGTGGAGGATTTTTTGCTTGTTTGAAGGAAGTTGGCTCTGAATCAAAAGCAATATTGGTTTGAGCTTATCTTGAATTTTTCTCGAGA
This sequence comes from Thuja plicata, assembly GCA_018584345.1. Lineage (NCBI taxonomy): Eukaryota > Viridiplantae > Streptophyta > Pinopsida > Cupressales > Cupressaceae > Thuja > Thuja plicata. The sequence continues at coordinate 4,037,301 of MU224462.1, read as the reverse complement.
TATTTTTCTTATTGTCGTTTGGATTTGTATGCATAGTGCATGCTTCTCCAACTTCATCAAGTTCGACTTCTTTTAGTGTTTGTGTGGCCCATTTTGACATTTTTTTCTTTCTTCACACTTGCGTATTAAATAATGTAACGTTTCTTTAATGGTTATCTTAGTCAACTTAGGAAGTTTCTATTTTTGACTTTTGTTTACGTTTGTTTCTTTTAGAAACATCGTAATGTAATTGCCTATATAATGTAACTCCGCCTTCATTATTGAATATACAATTACCATTACATGGTACAAAGTGGGTTGATGGGTTTTTATAGAGGCGATTTTTTTAATAAAATTTGAGACCTTTCTAGATTTTTTTCCATAAATTTTTTATCGTTTATTTTAATGGAAAAAATTGTCTCTACAATTTTTTTATTAAATAGTGTAATGTTTCTTTAATCTTAGTTAGCTTAGGAAGTTTCTATTTCCGACTTCTGCGTACTTTTGTTTCTTTTAGAAACATCATAATGTAATTGCATTTATAATGTAACTCCGCCTTCATTATTGAATATTCAATTACCATTACATGGTATCAGAGCGGGTTGATGGGTTTTTATAGAGGCAATTTTTTTAATAAAAATTCGAGGCCTTCGATGATTTTTTTCCATAAATTTTTGTCATTTTTTTTAATGGAAAAAAATGTCTACAATTTTGAGGGTTTTTGGGCGTCATTTTTAGTGCATTATTGTGTTTGGTGAAGATCGCATTTGTAGAATTGTGGAAGTTTGTGGGTCGGAAATTCTTAAAGAAGCTTGTGTTAGCATTTTTCTCTTTGCTCGTCTTGTTGCATTTCTTGTTGGGCACCATTTGAAAGTTCTTTTATGTTTAAAATGGCTCATGAGAAGGGTTTTAGGTGTTGTTTTTGAAGAATCTTGCCTAAAGGGCTTTCAATCCCGCCCGCAAGGTTTTTGTGTCATTTCTTCTGGCCCATGCATCTTTGTTTGATCTTGTTTTACAAGCCCGTTCTTTCCGTGTCGACCATGCTCGAGCATTTTGTTGTATGTGTTTGTGCCGTTTTCAAGTCGCGCAATCTCGTTTTTTTTTGAGCTGTGATTTCCTTAATTGCAATTTTTTAGATTCTATATGCTCGCGACCTGAGATTTGTTGGGTCTGTGCAATAACATCCACAAATTTAGCTCGATTTCTCCGACCCTTTTCAGCGACTAGGGTTTCTGTGGTGGTTTTGGCAAATTTCTGTGGGTTTCTGCTCTTCTAAAGCGGCTAGGATTTTTTGGAGCAAAGGGTTTTTCACATTTTTCCAAAACAATGTGGTGTTTGCTTTTGGGTTTTATAATTTTTTCCACAAAAAAATTATTTGGGTTTTTAATAATTTTTCCTCAATTTTTTCAGGGTATTTATAAATTTTTCCTCAAAATTTTATTCTAGGTTTTGATTATTTTTCTCCTAAAATATCGTGCTCGGTTTTGATTGATTTTTCTCCTCAAAAATCATGTTTAGTTTTTTTTTTCTCTTCAAAAATTGTTTTAGGGTTTTCTGGTTTTTTTCCAAAAAAATCATGACCGGTGTTGTTAGTCTCAGGACTTTAGATTTTTTTTTGAAAAAAAATTCATTGGAGGGTTTTGTTGGTTTTTTCTACAAAAAGTGTGGTTTCTTGCAGTCTGATTTTGAGTCGTAGTGCTCATTTGCAAAAGGGTTTGGCGATTTTTAGGACGTTTTTTCCTAAAAATCGTGTTTTCAATTTCAGAAGTTGAACTTGGTGTCTTTGGCTACAAGGAGGAACAATTTTGTTACGCAACATCAGGTTGGAAGGATTTAGGTTATCTTGGTCATTTCCAGAAGTTTTGGTAGAATCAGGGAGGGTTTCAACAACAGGCTCATTTAGCAGAGCATTCTTCTATGCATTTGTGACTAGAAGGGGACAACCTTCTATGCATTTGTGACCCAAAAACCTATAGATTGTCTTCTATAAATCAGAGGGATTTCTCGATAATTAGAATAGATTCTCAGACTAGGTTTGCTAATACGCTTTGAAGCGGTTATATATCTCTTTTGCGTCCTTCCCCTAGATTTTGAAGTTAAAACAAAAAAAGATTTTTTACCTTCTCTATGTTTCCTAACATCCTCTATAAAACCTTCT
>MU224462.1:4013802-4029835 GCA_018584345.1 Thuja plicata | reverse complement strand
AAAAATGTTTCTTACGTCTATTAGATCGATTAATGTAAATTATATAATAATAAAAATATATTTATATAAATGATATCTATAAGGCGGCATAAATCGATATGAATATTTTAATATTCTATCCGATCCAGCTAATCAGACGGGGATTTGTGACCCAAAAACCTATAGATTGTCTTATGTAGGGTTGTTAGAATTATGACCATTAAAGGAGGGTATTAAACAATGTAATGTTTCTTTAATGGTCATCTTTATGACATTAATTGCTCTAAATCTTCTTTTAGGATTCTTTGAGATTTACCTGGTCCCTTCTGCTGCTGGGAGGACTTGCCTTTACCTTTGTCCTCATCTGATGCTTTTGTTGTGAAAGCTTGTTTGGTAGAGGAAGTGTTGGTGCTGGACCCGAATTGTTGTTTCCACCAATCCAGCTATAGAAGCTTGTTGCAAAGATCAGGAAACTTGAAGTTGAGATCCACACTGGTGGAAGTGACATTGAGTGTCTCAATGAAATGCTCATATGAATGTGGCAAAATCTTTAGTATAATGACTACCATGTCCTCTTCCATCATGCGACCAATAGCCTCCTCTTGGTTGCGAATATCCTTTATCTTTGTTAAATGCTCTTGCAGTCCATCATGATCGATAACAACACATTCTTGAGAAAGAACGCTCTGCTCTTATTTGAGGTCTAATGGAGATCTTTCAAGTGCTTCCAGATCTCTGTATCTCTCTTGCCTGATGACACTTGTGGCAGCTGATCATCAATGATTGATGGTTTGATGAGCATCACCGCTTTATAGTTGCACTCATCATATTTGTCCTAGTCTTTTCCTACTATTGTGGGTCGAGACTGTACCCAAAACAACTTCATCAAAACATCGATACTCAAATAGTTAGCATGCGTTGTTTCCATGTGTTGTAGTTGCGGCCGTTGGACTTTTGATTGTGTTCCAACATTATGTTGGTCAACAACACCATCATGAGCATTGAGGTCAAAGTAGTCAACTATGTGAAGGCACAAAAATAGAGTTTAGAAGCTACTGATCAACCAACACAAATCCCAAGACAGAAAAAAGATCAAAAATTCTTTTAGAAAATTCAAGGTACAAATCCTGAAATGCACAAACAGCAACACGAAACCCTAGGTGGCAGAAAACTGAAAATACCCTTTATATCCAAAATTGCAAAAAATAGGGACTGAGGATATAAGCCCTAGGTCGCAGGAAGTCCACAAACCCTAGCTACTGCTGAAAAATGCCTAGAAGAAGCTCAGAAAAAACATGTCTGCAGAAATAAAGGACTGAAAACCCTAGCCGTGTTTACAAGTATAAATGACGCTTTGGCAATAAGCATGGTAATTGACCATTACATTGTGGAGTGATTAGGGCTTTGTTTTCTTGATTAGAAGCCCCCTCATTTGTAGGTTTTTGTTTTGGAAACAAGTTTTTTCTTTTGATGAAGTTTTAAATTTTTCCTAAGGTGGAGTTTCTTGTTTAATTACTAGAGACAAAGTGATTCAACATATTCCGAACTATATGCCCTCCACTTGATGTTTGGAATCTCCATATCATTCTCTTTGAAAACATCAAATTTCGCAAATTTCTCAAGTTAACACAATTGTGGATCAATGTTGGTCGTGTCCTTTGTGCTTTTATGGAAAACATCTCTTGCAATGAGAAATTCTTGTTTTTCTCATCCATAGTCTGTAGACCTCCAAGGATTTTGAATATTCCAAAAGGATACATCTGTGGATCCTATAATCCAACTTGGGAATCGATGCAAAGCAAGTTGATTGAAAGACCTGAAGATGTCACATTGACAAAAGATGACCACACCAAATGTCATATGGAGGCTTCATTGAAGTGTTGTTGAAGGCGATTTATTGTGGAGATAGATTGATGTTTGAACTGCTTTTGCCTAGAAGTGCAAGTTTACTCCTTTAAAATACAACATTGCTTGAATGCAATTCATCATAATTTTGTTCATCCTTTCAACTACCCCATTCTGTTGAGGATTGTGAGGAATTCTAAGATGATGCTTGATTCCATGTTTCTTGAGATAGTCTTCAAACACATTTTATTTGAGTTAACCATCGTTAGTAGTCCTAAGTGTGCCAATATGGGACTGTGCATAATTTTCAACCATGGTATAAAACTTCTAAAATGTTTCAAAAGATTTGACATATTTATTGCCATTGATGAAAGGAATTAAAAGAGGACACACATAATAGAGTGGAACAAATGCAATTTCCTTTTGGATTTCTTGTTTGACTTTGAAATGGTCTCAACCTTATTTATCCAAGATGCATGCTTCATATTTCAATCATTTTGTAAAGTCAACAAACCTACAACATAATTCTTTTGCATTGTGCAAATTTTATCATAGTTGGCATGCCCAAAATTTGCATAACACAATTGACTTGTTGATAGTCCACCTCCAATAAGGTGAAGAAAGTTCCTTTTAAAATTGGATGCTTATCTTTGCATTTCAATAACTTTGCTTGCTTAGGTCTAGTTAGGGCAATTGGTTATCACATTTAGTTTTGAATATAACCTCTCTATCATCAAACGAACTGGAGTGGCCTTGTTGTTGAATGAGCACTATGGACAACAAAGTTTTGTTTCGATTGAGGAAGACATAGGAAATTGTGGAGAATGATATGCGCAAGTCCTAATGACTCGAGTTAAAATTTCCCTTTCCTTAAGGTTACACACTTGTTCTGTTTTCTTCCATATATCTAGGTCCACATCTTTCTTCATGAAACTTCTCAAGGAAGTCTCTTTAGAAAGTTGTGTTCAATCACAATGGCACCCATATCTAGGACCCAAGTATCATACTAGGTTGAGTTTATAGAGACATAATTAACATCATCTAATATGAAAAACAAACATTCATTTGCAAACTAAGACTAGTGTGATTGTGAGATTTTCTTCTTTCCCTTATTTGCTTCCGTTTGTTTTTGATGTCTCAATCTCATCCCATTGTGTTTTGCATACATTGTGATGAGCCCGATGACTTGAACTTCCTTTTTAACTTCTTATAAGTGACTTTATAACATTTTACATTTTAGCCCCAAAGTGAAGTCACTTTATGAAAATTAGAATATTCAGTTTAATCAAATATTTAATTAAATACAATTTGTCCAAAAAATTTCACCTTAGACAACTTTATTTAGTTAATTAAATTATTTTCTTGGTCCATAAAAAGGGAACATTACACTATAGGGTGAGTTGAAAAGTTTGGAAGAAAACTATGTCAATTTTTTGCATCACTACAGAGGTGCTGGTACTTTGGCTAGAGGTGCCTCTGATGCTGCTGCAATTTGGTTTTTTTGGGGATCTAGCTTATTCTGTTCAGTTTATTTTGCTTTATGCCAATTATTTAATTAAGTTCATTCAGTTTTAGCAAAGAAGTTGTCTTGTCTAAGTAGTAGTTGTTTTTCTGTAGTAGGCTGCCTGCATTTTGTTATAATAGGTTGGCAGACTTTGCACTGCTGTTTATATAATGATGATGTATGCTTTTGAATAAGCGCGATTTTGTTTTGATTTCTCTTTGTGGCTGATGCCTTATTTTTAGGGGTGAGGAACCAGGGCAATCCCTGTGTTACATATAAAAAAATTGTTAGATACATTAATCACATAATTGAGCAGTTGTTATTATGGTAAAATAATGGATGTGTTATTAACCAGAGATCAAGAATGATCTATATATACAAGTATACAAGAGAATGTTTCTATTACGAATAGAGAGAGAGAGAAATAGAAACATTCTGAAGAGAGATAGAAACAAAAGGAAGTTACCATATTGAACAAAGAGAGAATATGGAAACATGGAAGAAGAGTGACCATTAGAATAGAAACAAATCTACGAAAGAGAGAAACATAAATAGAGAGATATTTAGCTCTTATACCCTCCCTTAATGGTCAATCTAACTTCAAAACAAAAGTCTACAAGTGAATCCTCCAAAGGCGCTAGGAGAAGTTAAAAAAACCTTGCGAAAATCACAGTAAAAAAACTTCGTTGCGCACGGAAGAACTAAGACTCAATAGTCATGATTTTTGTGGTGAAAAACTAGAAAAACCAGACACAATTTTTGAGGTGAAAAATCGATCAAAACCAGTCACGATTTTTGAGGTGAAAAATTGATCAAAACCAGTTGAGACCCTCCCTGCTTCCGGGTGTGGTAAATCTTGCCATTAAATCTTGGACTGCCTTCCAACATAATGTTGGTGAAAGACGCCATTAAAAATTTGAGGCGTTGAATGAATCCAAGATTCCAAAGCACAGATTCCGAGGCAGATTGATGGAAGACCCAAAAAAAATGAACGAAGACCCAAAAGAAAGCTTGAAAAACCCACTAGGAATTTGTTATCGGATTTTGAATCTATTGGCACAAATTTTGAGGCTCAAAAATCGAGGCACCCAGAAAATTCTGAGGACGACCTAGTTGAGGGTTTAAAAAACATAGCAAGAATCTGCAAAAAAATAATTTTTTGACTGGAACTGAAGGGTCAAAACCCTAGTCGAAAGTGTAGAAACCCTAGGTGGGTTGTTGGAGAAAACAAACAATCCCTAGAATTTTGAACACAAACCAGGCCAAGGAGATTCGAAAATTTTTAATCGAAAAATTTCATAAAGAAATAATTTTTTTTTGAACAACCTATTTCGAAAAATAAGACATAAAATTTCAAGAATGAAATTATTATTTTTCGAAAAAAACTAGCTCTGATACCATATTATGGTAAAATAATGAATGTGTTATTAAACAGAGATCAAGAATGATCTATATATACAAGTGTACAAGAGAATGTTTCTATAACGAATAGAGAGAGAATAGAAACATTTTGAAGAGAGAAATAGAAACAAAAGGAAGTTACCATATTGAACAGAAAGAGAATATGGAAACATGGAAAAAGAGTGACCATTAGAATAGAAACAAATCTACGAAAGAGAGAGAAACATAAATAGAGATATATTTAGCTCTAATAGTTGTAACAGGTAGAAAGCTCTTCGTATGTATAAAATGGATTAATACTAACATGACAATCACCATTGCTTCTAAAATAGATCAAATATTTATATGAATTAACAAATTGTGCTTGTCTCAATCTATAGAAACTTAATGTATATCAAGTGTTATACAAATTTCTGATATTTGTCTGAAATTTGAATGTTGTCTGTCACACTCCATAGAAAATCATGTTATAGTTTGTTTGTATTGATCTTTTGCATGATAGTATGCTTAATCCTTTATGCAAATAATCTAGAGGAAGAGATGAACTAAATTCATTTTTTTTTCAGTGGTTTCCAGTGGCCTAAAGATTCCAACATCTTGCTAGAAAATTCAAAATTTTTTCCCCTAATTTTAAAAGGTGCCTATTTCCACAATTTCTTTTATGTTCTTGGAGTGCATTAGAGTTTGACTTTACTTTGCATCAAAGAATGCCATTGTTTGTCTGAATGGTGATTGTGTAATGTATTTAGGGTTGTAAATGTCTTCACTATTTTTAACTTTCTGGGGATCTCATTTATATCCTAATTGAAATAAAGATTGAATAGAAAAGTTTTTATTTCAAATGATAAAATATTTCATTATTAGAGAAGCCTAAATATTGATGATTGACTTTCAAACTGGTTAGGGAATTGCTACTGCATGCAATGTCTCAATGGACCCATTTATGGAGTTGCAAGAGAATGAGGTAATTAAGGAGTTCAAACAGTCTTTTGATGAAGATCAAGAATTGGACCAACTTATCTCTGGGCAAATATGCATGAAAGCTTACTCTTTTGATAAAGGTTGGTGGAAAACTTATTCCGTAAATCTTGGGATAATTTTATTAAAGTGAATTATGTTATAGTCTGTTAATATAAATAAAAACAATAACACCACAAGATACCCTGTTGTAGGACATATTCTGGAGCCTGGCCGAAGAGTTATTTTATCTGGTTCATTCAATCCTTTACACGAAGGCCATGCCAGACTTTTGGAGATAGCTTCCAGGCAATTTTTTAATTTGGCTTGTTAGATCTTTATGAAAAGTAAATCTCAAGTAATAAATCATGATTGGTTATTACTAGGATATTATAATAGTGGATTTCATCAATAACCCTAAGAAATATGAACAAGAAACCCATTTTAGACTAACTTTTGTAGGATTCAGATTGTGCAATCCTTGCCGCAAGATTGATCATCAAATAATTACCACAAGAATAATATAAAAAGGAAATAAATAATGAATTATGAAATGTTGTACAATACATTTATAATGAAAGAACTTAGTTGCTTATAAAAGGTTCTGTGGCTTATGTTTATATGTGTGTGTTTATACTTTATAGACAACCTTAACCAAAACATGATTTGTGTGGATGTGCCTAAATAATTGTTGGTGACTGATTAACAACATACAAGGATAAATTCATGATTGTTGATTTTAAAGTAAAAATAATTAATGCACTTAATAGATAATGTGTACGAGAGAGTTAAATGACAGGCAATATTGTGTTCATGAACACAAGCCACTAGCCAATCTTAAGTTTTAACACACTTCCTTAAGGTTGAGTTAGGGAGTTGAAGGTGTCATTAACTGAAAACCTCCATTGATGACAATATCTTGTATCCCAATCATCTCTTAAAGATTCACAAATAGAACCTCTGCCAAAGGTTTGGTGAAGATATCTGCTAGCTGCATTTTAGTTGGAGTGTATTGCTCATCAATCTCTGCATACTGCACTTCTGCTAGCTGCATTTTAGTTGGAGTATATTGCACATCAATCTCTGCATACTGCATTTTCTCATGAATACAATGATGTCTATCTAAATGTGTTTTGACTGTGAATGAAAACTAGATTTTTTATCATATGGATAGCACTTTGGTTAACTACCCAAATCCTTAAGGTCCATAATACATCAAGCCAAACTCCTTATGAAGAGAACATGATCATTGTAATCATTTTTCTGTCTGGGCTAAACTCCAGTACTCTGCCTACACAGAGACTTGGAAACCAGCATTTTGCTTCTTGTTCATCTGTGAAACTGGGCTACCATTGTAGTTGAAACTTTAAAGTATAACCAGAAGTAGATCTCCAATCATCCTCATCACCTTCATAATCAGAATCTGAATATGCAATCCACTTGGGAAAGCTATCCTCCCATATAAAACTACCATAACCGGAATGCTATTGGGCCTAGAAACAAATTTCTGAGTGTTGTTCCTCATCAAGGTTTCATATCATCTCTTGTTGCTGATTCCCATTTGGGTTTCCCATGTGCTTGCTTGAAGGTAGAAGCATCTTCTCCTCCCTTGGCTTTACCCATGAGTACAAAGTTCATTTTGTTCTATTGTGCGCAAGTCTTTCCTTCCACACCAACTCTAATGGTTCCTTAGGAACATGTTCAAAGTCTTCTTAGCTTGCTTAGGCCTAGTGTAAATGCCAGAAGCAATTGTAGCGTCAATCTAAGTGTGATCATGTATGTCCTTAATATGATTTCTTTGTCTGTAATGGGGACTGCCATATTTTATCCATCAAACGCATTATCTTGTCCAGAATGACAAAAAGATATATGACCATCAGTACAATTATTTCTTCAGCTGAACCAGAGGGGCATTGAAAATTTAAAGCAGAATATAAGTAGTTTGAGACTCCTTATGTGAAATGAAAGTGAAGAAGATCCACGAACAAAAGAAAGAAACCTCTGAACAAATCTTATGCCCTTACTCTCCTCAATCTTCTCAATGTGAGTAGGGTCACAAAGCTTATACCCTTTGGAAGTCCCATATTACCCAAGAAGAATGCATTTTTTTCTTTTTGCCTCAGGCTTTGTATTCGTCTTATTTGAGATATGAGCCCAAGCATCACATGCAAACATTCATAAATGCTCAACAGTAGGGTTTACCCCACTTTTCTCTTTTGGAGTCATTCTCATCAAAGCATAATTAACCATTTAATTCCACAATCTGAAGTCAATCTTCATGTTGAGTAACATACACCTTGGCATCTCAGCAAGTACCCTATTCTCTGTTTCTTCTACCCTTTTTTATTCAGTATAGGACACAATACTTGATAAATGTTCCCATGCTTCTTGCTGAAGGCATGATTGTCATTCCTAATATTCTCCATCATTATCAGTACATATAACCTTTATGGATTTACCATACTGATTCTCAACCATTGCTCGGAAGACATAGAAATACTCTAGAACGTCACTTTTAAATTTCAAATAAGTCTTATCGTATGTTAATAATAACATGTCTCCCAAAACACATATTGAACATCCAAATGACAATATAAACATCATCAGAATAGTTGGTATAAATACTATATCAAAATCAAATAGCAAACTAAGGCATATATGGCTATGGGCTTACACATGATGCCATCCAATCCAATACTTCATGCTTTTGCTTTTGCTCCACACTCCTCTGCTTGTTGTTCAAAATCAATAGTTTTGTCTTCCATAAACATGGGGTTTTCATCCTACATGGTCTACTCGCTATATGGATTCATGTAATCTAAAGTCACGTGTCATGAGTGTTTGAGCCCTCATGTTTTTGAATGAAGCCAAAGTCTGTATTGCATGAAGATGAGGTCATTAAGGTTCTTTTTTATCAATTTGTTGCATTTCTTCATGTGAATGATATCAAAAAAAATTTAATTGTGATCTCATTTTAGAAGAATTTCAATGTTGGGACAAAATTTGGAGGGTTAGATTTTGAAGTTTTGAGGTTTTCATGCTCCTTTTTTCCCACCAATTAGCTATAGAGAAAACATTTAGAAGTTTATAATTAAGCAATAATTACACACATTAAAGATTTGAAGTGAGGACAAGACCAAGATTTTTTGTTACCTCATGATTGGGCAGGTGGTTTTCTCTTGGCTAGCTAGTGGCGAAGAGAAGAGCCTCCTGTTTGCATGCCTATATCTTTGCAATGATCCAAGATGCATGTCCTTAACCTCTTCTGTGGGCATCGTCGTATTTTTGCATGTTAAGTAGAAACAATTGGTGTTGGGGTAGTATGTCATTGTATGAATGGGTTGATGGAGTTTATGGTTCCACTTTTTATCAATAAGTTTGAGATGGGTTTGAATTTTCTTTTATCTGCCCTATAATATTTTGGATGGCTTGCTTGACCTTGTCCATGACCTCATATAGGTATCCCATTGGGTTTTGTTCCACATCCACTAAGTGCAAAACCTTTTCTAAAATTGTAATTAAATAGAGAACTTAAGGAATTGAATGATATCTAGTAATTATAATTTAAATATAGTGAACTAAAAGGATAAAATTTAGCATTTAAATACAAGTTTGAAGTTACTTTGATGATCTCAGTAGTGTGCTTTATGAAAACATCATAATTTTTTTCTTCATGCCCCTCTCTCTATCCTTCTAGTTTGAATCAGAATAATCTACCTATTGTTGGCTCACAGATATCTTTTGCTAAGATGTAAACAAACTAATTTTTTTTTGCAAAGTGATTAAGTTGGTAAAAAATAATGTGGTACTTTTTCTTACACTCCTTACCCTTGGTGTGCTCTCCGATCAGGCTAAACATCCATGGGTGATTGCAGATGTACTTTGTGTATTCCATCACAAATATCACCCAATCAAATTTGATTGTCCTCAAGGAAAATTCTAAAGTGTTGGTGGCTCTCCTCAATTATTCTTGTTGGAATATGAAGTCAGTTCTAGTGTTATTCCAGTAATGGTGAATAGGCATCATGGACAATCAACTAGATCAATTTTTTTGAAAACACAAATTATGGCAAACATCTTCTCATCATACATAGAGGAATCCATTTTTAAATCTTTGAATTCCATGCTTTCAATTTTTATGGAGTGCCCCTTTTGTATTAATACAGCCCCGATGTTTTTCCTAAAAGACCACATTCTACTACACATGGATGCAAACAATCTTAAATGGAAAGTATGAGACAAACTGATAACAATATTACATAATCAAAAACTTCTTGTGTTTTATTTATCCTTACATGAGCTCCTTCTTGTGCTTCTATATGTGAAAATTCCTTAATAAACCTTCTATTGTTGTTGCATAAACTAAGGAATCTTCTCAATAGAGTGAGTGTAGTAGGGAATGCCCAAACTAGAAAAATGTGAATCATTTCCTTATCCACCTAGTAAAAATATTTGACCCTAGTATAAAATCTTGGGAACTCCGAACTCACATTTAAATTCCTTTGCAAATAGATCTCTTTGCTCTAGAATCCCAATGTTCAAATTTAGGTGCCTTGATGATTCTTCTATCTATCGCAACAGACACAAAGAATGTTAGGAGATTCCAAAAAAATGTCTCATCCGACCATTGAATACTTGTTTTACCTCAAATTGGAGGGTAGCTTGTGCATTAATCACATTGAATGGTATGACCAAGAACTCAGTGTGTCCAACAAGGATTTTGAAATTTGCACATACTCTTTTCTTTGCAAACAAAAATATTATGGTAGCTTGATCTCAAGTAACTCTATGGCTTGTTGGAATCCTCTATCTGGTAGTGATTTTGGGGACAAATTATTGAACACAATACTATGCTGATATGAACACATTTGAATATCAAGATAAACACTATGTTGCTTAACATAAAATAAGATGTTATGCATATCCTCCATTATGAAACATCTTGTTGTCCAAGCAACTTGTCCCTTGCTTGAAATATTCTTATTTGTGACTACTTCTAGGGATCCAATAGAGACGATTCCAAGCACTATAACTTTCCTTTCAGTTGTAAACTTTAGCCCCCTATTTCGATGAATCTATAGCAACTCACAAATGGAATACAACCATTCTACACCCATGACCATTTTAGTTCTGAAAGCATAGGATGCATTACATACCTTATGCTTGATCAACCATGGTAATAGTGAGTTACTTTGTTTTGGGCATGGGGAATGGCGAATCTATTAGTAGCCATGAAATTGAACCCATAAAAAATTTTCAATCTCTGTGTGCCTCACAGTATCTTCTAGTTGGAGTTTGTTGGTCATAACACCCAAATCCCACACCATTATGCCCGGGCAATCCTGAAATTGAGAGAAAAGATGCCCTTTGAATTTTGTATCCTTAATATTTTCATCACTGTTAGAATGCCTCTCATAATAAAAAGAATTTTGAAATGAGATGGTAAGATATTGGTTGAATAAATATTCGCCACAACTATCCTTGTTTCTTGAGCTATAATTACAAGGGAAATCAAAGTGTTTACCATCCTTTGCTGATTTAGCGAGTTCAAAAAGATTCAAAATAACTCTGCTCTTCTTTTGACCAAAAAATTTAAAATTAGTGATACCAACTAGGTCATCCTTCTTATTTGCATGCCCATCAACATGCTTATTTTGAAAACAAAGTCTATATGCAATTGACTCAATCTTTGGAAGATAGTTGGTTGTTTCTTGAATTGACATATTCTTTCCAATTATGCTTTCAACCAATGATATTTGTTCCTCCTTAACTACGTGAATATCAATCTTTTTCTAACATTAGACTCTAGAAATCAATAAAGTATCATTTTTTAAACAAATATCTATATCTTAAAATAGTAGATGCAAGAGCAGATAGATTTTAATGAATTGATTGATATTCACAATGAGCAACACACTCATAAATAATACAAAGGATATTTACAAAATAGCAAGTTTCCAATATGAAACTGCTGATAAGATTGGATACGATCTTAAAAGGATAAACTTGAGCATTAAAAGAAACATACTAAATATTCTAATACCCTCCCTTAATGCTCAATCTATCAATAGCACCAATAGAGTCCTTGAATTTTATAAATTTATCAGAACCAAGGGACTTGGTGAAGATATCTGCTGGCTGCTCCAAGGTAAGAACATATTTCAACTGAATGGATCCGTCTTCAACCAGCTGACGAATGTAATGACAATGAGTTTCCACATGTTTGGTTCTTTTATGGAAGACCAGATTCTTTGCCAGTTTGAGCACGCCCTGATTATCACAGAATAGGGGAGTCGGACCTGTCTGAGGAACATCCATATCCGCAAGCATCCGTCGAAGCCAAACTGCCTCACAAGTTGCCTTAATTGCTCCCCGATACTCTGCTTCTATCGAAGAAAGAGCCACCGCCTGCTGCTTCTTACTAGTCCATGTGACAACACCAGATCCCAAACTAAACACATATCCAGTGGTAGACTTACGGTCATCAACAGAGCCGGCCTAGTCTGAATCTGTGAAGCTACAGAGTGTAGGATCAGAACTCCAAGTGTACAGAAGTCCATAATCAGGAGTACCGCTCACATAATGCAGGACACGCTTCGCTACTGTCCAATGATCAGCCTTGGGAGCTGTCATAAAGCGGGATATGTAGCTCACTGCAAAACTAATGTCAGGTCTAGTGGCACTAAGATAAATGAGGCTGCCCACTAGTTGTCTAAACAAAGATTCATCCACAACAGGTGAATCAGACTGAGCTGACAATTTGAGCCCGGGTTCCATAGGAGTAGTGGCAGATTTGCAATCCTACATCCTGAACCTGTCCACAAGACTTCTGGCATACTTGGACTGAGAAAGAAAGATACTGCGCTTAGTCTGTCAAACCTCAACTCCGAGGCAATAGTGCAAGAGTCCCAAATCGGTCATATCAAAGGTGCGACACAAATCTTGTTTGATCGCAATGATCAAATGTGCTAAACTGCCAGTAATGATCAAATCATTCACATAGACAACTATAAACAATATATCATCACACCAGTATGTTTGATATACAGATTTGAATCCGATGGACTCCGTTGAAAACCATGATCGGTCAAGTACTTATCAATTTTCATGTACCAAGTCCGAGGGGCTTGTTTCAGACCATAGAGAGCTTTGACTAGTCTACAGACCTTGTGTTCCTGACCAACAACCTTAAATCTTGGAGGTTGCATCATGTAGATCTCTTCCTGTAAGTCACCATTCAAAAAAACACTCTTAACGTCCATCTGATGGACTTTCCAACCAAACTGGGCTGCTAAGGCAAGGACAAGCCGTATGGTACTCATTTTTGCTATAGGAGCAAAGGTCTCCTCATACTCAATGCCTTCCTTCTGTGAGAACCCACGTGCAACAAGACGAGCCTTATACTTGTCTAAGGTTCCATCAACTTTGTATTTCACCTTGTACACCCATTTGCAGCTAATGGGCTTCTTCCCTGAAGGAAGATCAGAAAGGGCCCAAGTGTGATTCTTTTGAAGACTTTGGAACTCAGCTTCCATAGCCTGTTCCCACTTAGGGATACCTCTAGCCTTAGAATAAGTCTGGGGCTCATAGACATTATGAATATTAGCTATAAGAGCAAAATTAACTGTAGGCTACTGTTTGCTCTTATTTCTGGAAGCTCTACCTTCAATGAGCTCATTATCCCTGAGATCACCAATAGTTTTAGCCCACCATTTAGGCCGGAGAGTAGAGGAGCTGGAAGAGGTTCAGGAGCAACAACAAGAGCAGCAGGAGCAGGAAGAGATTATGTTCTGGAGCCTCAACAGGAGCCTCATGGCGGGCATCATCCCTCCCATCAACAATAGGAGCCTCATGGTGGGCATCATCCCTCCCATCAGGGGGAGCTAAAGGAAGAGGAACACTGTGAGGCTGATCCTTAGAACACTACTCAGAAGAAGACAAAAATGGTCCTCTATTTTCATCAAAAACATCATGACTGAAGATAAGACGATTAATGTCTACATCTATCAGTCTGTAGGCCTTATGGTTGTCACTGTACCCGGTCATCATGAGCTTTTGACTCTTGGAATCCAACTTCGAGCGCTTAGCATCGGGAATCCAGACATATGCAAGAGAGCCAAAAATCTTCAGGTGGTTGATCTTGGGCTTACGACCAGACCAAACCTCTTCTCGAGCCTTTCCCTGAACAACCTGAGTAGGAGAACGATTAAGGAGGTAGACAACAGTAAACACTGCTTCTGCCCAATACTTATTAGGAACACTCCTGTGTTGTAACATAGAACGAGCCATCTCAACAATCGTACGATTGCGACGTTCAACAACACTGTTTTGCTAAGGAGTGTGGGGTGTAGTGAACTGGCGTTTGATGCCATGAGTAGTTGTAATGCCCCGCCAGGGAACCCAGGAGAACTTAACCTAAACATGACACTAAGTTTACAGAATAAATTAAAAAAAAAAAAAATGTTTACAAACAATAATAATAACAATGCGGAAGCAACACAATGAAGTACATGACATATATGAAATTCAACTCACACATGATTAACATTTCTTGAGGGTTCCTTGACGTAGAATTACTTAAACATAATAATCTACGATTAACAATAATAAAGAACTAACATAAAGGTTACATAATCTGAAACCAATAATGTACATCTCATATTACAAAAGATTACATATACATTTGATACCATAAGGTATACTACCTAATCAACATCCACTGCACAAGTCGTAGGGTATGTAATAATACACAATAAACATTACAATGCGTCCTCCAAAGGATGATAACCAATATCAACATATGGTACAAATACACAACTCATGTAACTGAACAAGTCTCCAAAAGACTAAGATGATGATACCGCAACAAGGAACATCCAAGCATGAAGGAGAACCGTCGGATCTCAATGGTAATAAGAATCACTACCACCCGACCACGTGGAACCAAAGGTCCACTCCCACCGTGCTGAGGAGATAGTAACAAGCCCACTCACACGGGGTATACAACATGAAGGCAAACACTAAGGTATACATGACATCATACTCAATTGCATAGGAAGACAGAACATTTGCAAGATTTGAATTCAACAAAGAAACAAAACCCTACCTTAGATCCAATGCCAGAACGGAAAGAAATTAGGCCCTTGAAGAAGATTAAACTTTGGATCTTCCAAGCACACACACAATCACGACTTTCACACAAACTTTTTCCAACATGCATCCACAAGAATCCTCAAATCCTCCAAAAACCAAGAACACACAAAGCTTCTCTCCAAAATGCTCCCAAAAATCTGTTAACCCCAAATAAGAGAAGAATCCCTCTAAAGAAGATCAACTTCCCCTAATCAAGCAAACCCTAATGACAACACACTAGATGACTCCTAAAAGAACTCAACTCCAAAATTGAAAGTAATTCTTTAATTATTAATTAAAATATCTAATTACTTGCACAACTCAACTTAGACTTAGTAACCCAAGTTGTATTTTGAATTCAAACTCTAAATTCACTAATGAACTTGCACATGAAATTAATAAAATATTAAATTAAATAACTTAAATATTTAAATCACATTAATCCATGCAACTTAATATTTAATTATTTAATAAATCATAAAAGCATATTTACTCTAATTTCCAACTAAATATTCAATTAAATATTAATATTCAATAATTGCATTTTAATTAATCTTTCAATTAAACATAGGTATTTAATTTAATTTTCAATTAATTAAATACCCTATATTTAATAATTAATTGCAATAATATGTAATTAAATAAATAACATGATATAACACACACATAGTCAAATTAAGCACCTGAAATCGAACACAAGCAAAATCAAACATGCTCAAGGAAAGGGATACACGAATTCCTGTCAACTATACGAATTCCGTAAGGTAGCCAAACGAATACTTGTCCACTAACTAGGACAATTAGGTTTAGGATAGGATTTGGACCTGAAAACTATCTCCCCTCTCTTACCATTGAGATTATTGTGATAGGGCATGCTCACTCCTGCCAATTCAGGGAAGACGTAGCCCGGTACCTACAAACCTGTCATCACAAAGACGAACATACATGCATATTTAATATGGCAAACAATGGTTGAGACTAGGTTATCGTGTGGATCTCGCCGAAGCAAGTAACTACGACTCTGTCCCATGCCATACCAAGCACATCAAACAGTAATGCAAAACATACAATGATTCATGTGCATATAAATCTGTTGTGAGGTTTTCACACCATCGCCCCATTGCAAATGGGGACCCCCTCTTTTGCAAGCAGTAGGAGTAGTGGTCTTAGGTAGTCCTTGTTGGCGACAGTTTTCAAGCCCCTTGGTTCAGCGAG
>MU224462.1:3994474-4008541 GCA_018584345.1 Thuja plicata | reverse complement strand
AGGCCATGATCCTCTAGACCAGCAGCAACAGTAAGGCGAGTCTCTCGATCAATAATGGAACATTTGTGAGCACTGAACACCACATCCAACTGAGGAGAATTCCTCATGATCTGACTCACAGAAAGCAGATTGAGTGCCATACTAGGAACGTAGCATACATTGAGGAAGATGAGATTCCTCCCACCAGACTATATCTGAACATTTCCTCTACCAACAATTTTGTACTCACCTCCGCCAAACACAACTGAATCATTGAAAGGAGAAAAATCTGTAAACCAGTCACACCAATGAGAAAAGTGACGTGAAGCACCAGAGTCGATGTACCAAGCAGAAGACCTAGCTAGATCTGAAGACCTTTGAGCCATAAAGGCGTAAAAGACAGATTCCTTCTGTTCAGAATGTTTAGCAACATTCGCCTGCTGATGTGACCCTCCCTGCTTTTTCTGTTCAGAAGCAATTCTCTGACGGCAATCTTTCTTCATATGGCCGTACTTGCGACAGTAGTGACACTGCACATTCTTTTGCTGAGGACTGCCTAAATGTTGATGTGAACCCCCTTGTTGGGATGACTGAGATGGCTGAAATTTAGCCGCAAAGGCTTGTACTGAAGAGGACGAGAGCACGGTTACCAAACTGCTGTTTCCAGCGATCCTGCTGTAGGAGTTTGTTGCATAAGCCAGGAAACTTCAAATCAACATTCGTAGACGTAATATTGAGAGTCTCAACAAAGTGCTCGTAGGATTGTGGTAGACTCTTTAGAGTGATGACTACCATATCTTCTTCCTCCATTTTTCGACCAATAGCCTCAAGCTGATCTCGAATGTCCTTAATCTTTGTGAGATGCTTCTATAAAGACATACTTTCATCCATCATGATGGAGAACAACTGATTCTTCAAGAAGAATGCCCGACTTTTATCAGAGGTCTCATGTAGCTCCTTCAGGCGCTTCCAAATGTCAGAGGCTATCTTCCCTGAGGGAATCTGAGGCAACTGGTCATCTATAATAGACAGCTTAAGAAGCATGACAACTTCTCTGCTACGATCATCAAACTTGTCCTGATCAGCTCCAACTGTGGTAGGACGAGTTTTTGTGCCCAAAACCAGTGTATCGAGGCAGCGATACTCAAATATGGTCAACATCGCTGCTTCCAGGTATTATAATTGCTGCCATTAAATCGCTGACTGCCCTCCAACATCAAGTTGGTCAAAGATGCCATTTACACATTTTCCAATACACAAAACGACAAAAAAATAGAACGACGTTAGACATAATTAGGTACACACTTCAAGAATGAACTTCAATAGGCACGAATTTCAAGGCAAATTTCTGGTTGACCCAGAAGAATTCGACAGATACCCAGAAATGTTGATAAACAACCTAGAAGGAATCTGAAGTTAAAATTCAAATCTGCTGGCTCGAAAATTGAGGCACGGAAAATGATGCACCCTGAAAAATTTGACACCAACCCGGTTCAACTCTTGAAAAACCCACCAAGAATCTGCAATAAATTTTTTGATCTGGTACAAATATTAAGGGTTTCGAAGAAAACCCTAGTCGCCTGTAGAAAAATTTAAAAAAAAACTCAGATTTCTTGATAATAATGACGGATTTGTGAAACAAGACGCTGTTGGCTTCCACCAATGAAGTCGTTTTTGAAGTGTGAAGTCAAAAACGACACCGTTTGTGCAAGAAAGACACCATAAACTGCATACAGTCGCGCACGAGTTGCAGGAAAAGCATCGGTTTTCACGCGCACGAATGGCAGAAAGGACGCCCGGTTTGAAGCTTGCAGATCCCACGCGTTTTGCAAGTTAAAGGCCACGAACAAAGGGTATGAACAAGAGCCATGAACCAAAGAACAACCCTAAAAATAGGTGCTCAGTAATTGACGCGCGAGTTGCAGAAATAATGGACTATGTCGCGTGCGAACACCATAAAATTTATGCTTAGTCGCAAAATACAGGCGCTAAGAACATAATAGAATAGATGGTATTTTTCCTGCAACAAAAAAATGGTACTCAAAAACCCTAGTTGGGTTATGCAGAATGAGAAGAAGATTTCTTATTGAATAATTTCAAAAAAATTGATTCTGATAATTTCGGAAAGAAATTATAATTTTTTTGAAAAAATTGAAGTATTAGGTTCTGATACCATAAAATAGTAGATGCAAGAGCAGATAGATTTTAATGAATTGATTGATATTCACAATGAGCAACACACTCATAAATAATACAAAGGATAGTTACAAAATAGCAAGTTTCCAATATGAAACTGCTGATAAGATCGGATACGATCTTAAAGGATAAACTTGAGCATTAAAAGAAACATACTAAATATTCTAATATGCCTTACATTTTCTTAGTGGATTCCTCCATGGTTTGTTTATCCTCACTTTCTTAGAGCTCTAATTGTTTTTCTTTCTTTGGTTCATGCTCTACAATTTCTTCCTTGACCCTTTCTTGACGCTTTTACTTTAGTATACTTATTAGAATATTTAATTATATTTAGTCTGTTATTTTTAGTTCTATTAATTTGGTCATTTAGTGTCGTCTTAAGCTTCTTATATTAGAAGACGTAGTTTCTATTTTAAGCTTCAATTAAACAGTTTGTTCTTTTTAGAACACCATCATGTAATTGTGATGACCCCCTTTTAGCAGGTGTTGGCAGTGGCTTGATCAGCTCATCATCTTGACCCTCGTGAGCTGATGCCTGGTTTTGAGGGTCCCAGTTGGTAGACTGGCTATTTTCAGTAAGTCTGGACTTACTATTTTTAGTAAGTCAGTTTGGTCAATTTCCATTTCTGGTAGGGCAATATCGGTAGTGGTTAGTACTCCAGGCGATTTTCAGTTTGCGTAGTGCTTTGGCTGGGGACTTACTATTTATAGTAAGTCTATTTTTGGCAGTTGTTATTTTTGGCAGTGCAGTTACAGGCCATGAGATCAGTCGCTTTAGCAGGAGATGCATGAATCATCATCAGAATCATATTTGATAATTAATGGTGTTAATTAATAATGACATGTTATTAATTAATAAAAGGTTATATTATTATAATAATAATACTTTATTATTATAATGATTTAAGAAGTTGATATTATAATGAATGTTTAACTGGTGATAGTTTTTGGAAACTATTGCATCTGAGGTATTATAAATACAAGCTTATTTGTGAAGCTAAGCATCGAATATTGATTATTGAAATTTGTTCTTGGGAATTGTTCCTAGTATTCTGAAATTCTGTGCCCTTGCTGATTGATATAAGGGTCAAATTAGTTTCTTGAAGACTGATTCTTCTCAAGCTATTGTATAATCGATTGCTTTTCCTTCGTGCTGTTGTATACGAGGAAGCTCTGAATTTTGGATTGAATTTGATTGAACTGAGGCCTGCTTGAAGAGGTCACTTGATTATCGAAAAAGGAGAAAGTCTTGCAGAAAGCAAGCATCGAGTTTCACTAGATGGGAAATCAACCTATCATTTCCAGCGGCTAAATTGTTTGGAGCAGACGTAGGACTGGAAAGGTCTGTTTTTTAGCTTGACAGACAATTGTGATAACGACAGCTAGGAGTGGCGCCAATCTCCTTACTGGGCGCGCATGCTATCCTTGGCCGCAACTCCATCAGTATCAAGCAGAGGCTGCTACGATAGGATTAGCACTGGCCGCGACTTCATCAACCATCACGTGGAGATATCGTGTGAGGTGGCTAGCTGCCGACGTCGTGGTGGTGTATTCAGCCTGCACGTGGGGACAAAACCTTTCTACCAGCAACTGCGTCAAGGGCCAAAATATTATCTACTGATGCCAGGTTCTTAGCATGTAGCATGTTAAATTTTGATGAAATAAATAAAAGCGTCAAGTTTGGGAGAATGATGTGTGTATGCTTAAAATATTTTAAATAAAATGCATATGAGGAAATATGATTTGTGAGATTTAAATCCAAAGCAAAACGTTCGTTTTCTTTCAATTGGCAAAAACATTGAATTTGTTAGAGTCTGCAAATAAGAGTTGAACAGGGTCATTACAATCATGTAAATTGCTATATATACCTTGTATATTCATGAAATAGATAATGCAATCACTTGAACATGGTATCAGAGCGGGTTGATGGGGTTTTTAAAAATTTTGCAATTTTTTTAAAAAAAAAATTCGTGGCCTTCTGTTTTTTGGAGAATTTTTTATAACAAAATTTGCGAAGGTCATTTTTAAGTATTGAAGGT
Organism: Thuja plicata; assembly: GCA_018584345.1. Classification (NCBI taxonomy): domain Eukaryota; kingdom Viridiplantae; phylum Streptophyta; class Pinopsida; order Cupressales; family Cupressaceae; genus Thuja; species Thuja plicata. The sequence continues at coordinate 4,004,327 of MU224462.1, read as the reverse complement.
TTTTTGTAGTCATTCACGTGTGTTTGTAGTGCGCTGAAGGGCTTCACAATGACTCTGCAGTTTCTGGGTTTTTCCTATGTGTGCATTGCTAGTTTTGTGCGTGTTGTGTTGCTGGGCAATTTCTTTAACCCCCGATGACAGTTTTTTAGGTGTTCACGTTTGATTGCTCACGTGTAAAGTGCGCTGTTTTAGGTGTTGCGAGTTCAATTCATTGGTTTGCAGACATCACACACGACTGCACCTGCGTTTTAACGCGATTTGTTTTTTTGTGTTTTTGACTTGTTTTTTCCCCTGTTCGCGCGTTATTTTTCTGCATATTATTTCTCAGGAGAGTTTCTTTTTGAAGCGCCCGCCCCCGTGCATGAAGTCTCTGCTCACAGTATGCGTGGTTTCATGGCACACACGATGATTTCCGTGTTTTGGAGCTGCGCAAAGGATTTTTATAGTTTGCCTGCGTTTTTTAATGCCTGGTTTGTTTGCCCGTTTGCAGCTCGCAACAAGGACATATACTTGTTGCTTGGGTCTCTTTAAACTCATTCCGGGGGTTTAATAATTTTTCCTTGAAAAAATTATTTGGGTTTTTATACTTTTTTCCTAAAAAAATTATTCGGGTTTTTATAATTTTTCCTCGAAAAATAATCTAGGTGTTTAAATTTTTCCTCAAAAATTATATCTGGGTTTTGTGTGATTTTTTCGAGAATTCGTGATCATGCATTTTCTCTGCTGGAGGGTTTTTTGATTTTTTCCACAAAAAAATCATGATTGATGCTTCAATGTATTGGTTTGGATCGATTTTTCTCTTGAAAATTTGTCTACTTTAGATTGATTTTTCTCCTCAAAAATCGTATCTTGGTTTTTTTTAATTTTTCTCCTTAAAAATCCTTTCTAGGTTTTATAAATTATTCTAGGTTTTTTAAATTTTCTCCATAAAAATCATTTTTGGGTTTTACAAATTTTTCCTCAAAATTACTGTTAGCTTTTGTGATTTTTATTCTAAAAAATCAGGCATTTTTTCATGGGTGATCTCAGCATCACATCAGGGGCTTGGGGATTTTTTTCGACAAAAATCGTGGTCTTTTGAAGTTTGTTTTGGGTTGTAGTGCTCATCTTCAAGCTGTTTTTTGGTCGCATTGGAGGGTTTGGCAATTTTCTCCTCAAAATCGTGGTTTCAGTTTCAAAAGTTGAACTTGGTGTCTTTGGTTGCAGGGAGGGACAATTTTTGTTTTCCCAACATCAGGTTGGAAGGATTTTGGTTATATTGGTCATTTCCAAAAGTTTTGCAGTATCAAGGAGGGTTTCACCAGCAGACTCATTTTGTAGAGCATTCTATGCATTTGTGACCAAAAGGGGGTAGCCTTCTATGCATTTGTGACCAAAAGACCGACAAATTGTTTTCTATAGGGTAGTTGATAGAATGATCATTGAGGGCGGGTATTAGAATATTTAATTATATTTAGTTTGTTATTTATAGTTGTTCTATTAATGGTCATTTAGTGTCATCTTAAGCGTCTTTCATTAGAAGGCGTAGTTGCTATTTTTAGTTTTAGTTAAACGGTTTCTTCTTTTTAGAGCACCGTCATGTAAATTGCTATATATACCTGGTATATTCATGAATTAGATAATGCAATTACCTGAACAATACTTATCTCTTTTTTTGGTTCCATCAATTTTTTTTTTCTCTTTATCAGATTTCTTTGACACTTTTTATTACATCATTTCGTCTTTGCCTTGACATTTGTGGCTTAACTCCCAAGGTTGTTTCCATGAGATATAAAGTTTCATTCTTTTGAGCTCATTTGTGGTTCATCCCCTTTTCTCCTGTTAAGGGGAATTTTCTTATTTAAGAATTTTTTTTTTTGATTCCTTCCCCTTAGCAACTTCTTTCATTTTTTACTTTTCTTCTTCATTTTTCATTTTCCTTAAGTATTTGTGCAGACTCCCTTTTCTTTACACCTTTAAGAGCCTTTCAAAAGGAAGTGAAGCTTTGAAACCATTCAAATGCTTTTGATAATCTTTGAAAACTGTTGTAAAAATCAGTAGAATACACTTACAGTTTTCATTAAATAACTGGATGATCATTGCCAAGAGGTTCATCTCCTTATATAGAGATTGGAGAATTAAACCATGCAAATGGATAAAAATGATGACACACCCAATACTAAAAGTAACGAACTAAAAAACCAAAAACTCTAAAAAGAAAAAACACTTGACACCAAGTTGGCTTTATCACAACCGTAAGCCTTATCTTTTAATAATTTAATATAATCAAAGAACAAAACTTTTTTAAAATGCATAAAAAAACAACTTCTCCTTCACCATTGTCAATGTCCGGAGGATGGTCAACAATGGCTACATTAGTTCCTTTGAGAAAATCATTTTCTTGAAGTCTACAGTTCCAAACTATGTGGCCCATTTTCTTGCAATGGTAGCATTCTGTCCCTCATTTGTCCTTATCAGATCTTTTACCATTCAAGTGTAAGTATACCTCAAATTGAGGATCTCTGTTGTATCTCTTGCAATAGTTCTCTTTTCTTTAACTATGAGAGCTAAAATCATGTCTTCCAAGCTTTAGTTGACTAAGAGTAAAGATAACATTGCTGAATTTTGAAGGCAAACTTTTTTAGTAAAATAACCTTAGCATCTTCATCATCTGCTACAACATTGATCTCTGCTAGTTGTTGAAGAAGAGACCTCAAACTGTTTACGTGGCTTGACATAGTGATTCCGTCAGCTATCTTGAAATTGATTAGTCGAAGCTCTAAAGAGAATTTGCATTAACCGCTGCTGCTCCAAATAGTGTATTCAAATTATCCCCAATTTCCTTAGGCAATTTTCCTAAGTCTACATCATGTAACTCTGAATCAGAGAGGTAGAGACCATTAATGGCTTTGGCTTTATCACCTTTGTGTTGCCACTCCAGTACTTTGCTAGTATATGTAGGAAGTGTCCCATTTCCATTAACTATTCCCAATAGATTCTTGTGCATCAATTACATTAGGATCTTTTACTTTTCAACTTTCAAGTGTGGAAGTTGAAGCCAATATATTTATCTAGTAGAATTTCCATTTTCGAAAAGATATAGAAAACCCAAATAATAGAATTGGAAAATTTCAAACCCTAGCATATGATTTTTGAAAACTCGAGTCACAACAAGCTGCAAACCCTACGCAGGTGCAGCAAACCCTGCTATTTTTCCTCTTTTGATGATGTGAAATCTGGCGCGACTTTGTTGGGCGTAATTATTTCTAAACAATCTGCAATTTTCAGCATAAGATAAATTCTCAAACATCCACACTTTTGCTTGCACGTTTTGAAAAACCCTCAAATATATTTGTTGAGAATTTTGGCGACAGATCTGCTATTTTCTTTTACATCTGCAGGAATCGGATAGCCCCACCATAACTTGCAGTACACTAAGTAAAATTTTTAACCTGATCGGTGACACTGGTGCAACATGCCCTTCGGTACCAGGTGGGCTGGGGGAAGACTGGACCTTGTGGGGAAACTCTTGCCAATCGAGCCAGGCCCCCAGTCTGATAGATCTGCTATTATTATTGATTGAAAACTAACGATTTTATAAAAAAACACTAAAAACCTTCAAAACAATGCGATGGCGCTCTATAACAAATCACTACAATTTCAATGTGAAATATTAATGCGTTTTTCATTGAAAACCTGTGCAATTTCCAAAAAATTATTGACATGATTTTTAGTAGAAAAACTACATGATTTTTATTGAAAACCAGTTGTGATTTTAACCTGCAAATATCAACGGTGGTGCAATTTGTTTTGACAAATAGCTCCACGACTTTCAGATGGAAGCATTTGCAAATTTTTGCTAAAAAAATGACACAACTTTGAGATACAACCTAGCATGATTTTCTGCAATAACAGGCCTGCGATTTCTAGAATAGCATGGTGCGATTTTACTTGCAAAACACCATGCTATTCTTCCTGCTGAAACCTTAACAATTTTCAATTGAAACCCTTTGTAGAATTGAATTCTAAAAAAGGCCATGAAATATACTAGGAACAGCCTTTTTGCTAGAACTCATAAATTCATGTGACCCCCTCTGTGATACCAAGTTGTAAAAATTAATAGAACACAATATTTATTAAATGACTTGATGATCATTACAAAGAGGTTCATCTCCTTATAAAGAGATCGGAGAGTGAAACCATGCAAACAGAAAAAACACACCCAATACTAAAAATAATGAACTAAAAAACAGAAAAAACAGTTGACACTAAGGTGGCTTTATTACAACTGTAAGCCTTATCTTTTAATAATTTAATAGTATTCTTCTTGTTGTCTCTACAACATTTCATCTTGGTTCTTATGTCAAATTGTACTTCTAGCTTTCTTCATATTCATGAAATCTGAGAAGACATTGCATCTTGGATCACCATAGAAAATCTTTTATATTCAGCATAATAGGAAGTGATATCTTTCTCTAATGAAATTTGAGTTTCTACCATAGGATTTCCTTCTTTTTTTGCGAAGGAAAGTGAGTCAGAGAGGTCTATCAACAAAATCAAACACTGTTCTGTTGGTGTTGTTGTCATCACTTGTATGCTTGTTAATACTGGCTCTTGAAGAGCTCATCTCACTCTTCTTGATAATGCAACTATGTTATTTCCCATTTTATGAAGCATTTGCTCCATCATATCAAGCACCACATAGACTTCCTTTCTGATATAATTTCTCGTCTGGTTGGGCCTTCTATCTGCAATTTCCATTGCTCCCATTTAAGAAGTCTAATTCTCTGTTATTGGAAAATGCCATTTGTCAAAATAGCCTATAGGCTAGAAAAATCTTTAGCTTTGGCACATCTATGGTAACCTCAATGAATAAATTTGGGACAAACTATGAGGATACTTTTACTCCCACAGTGAAGATGGTCACAACTTGGTTGTTTCTCTACATTGCAGCTTGGTTTAGTTGGAGGGTATATCAATGGATGTTTATAGTGCCTTATTAAACATGGATTTGATGAGGAGGTTTGCATGGTGCAGCTTGAAGGATTTCAAGTATGTAGTACTGATCATCTGGTTTGTGAATAGTTGAAAAATTTGGACTTGGCAATGACTCGGCTAGCTCAAAATTTTTAAAAAGTTGAGACTCCCTAAAAAACTCGGCAAATTTATCAAACATTTGAAAATATGTAGTTCCTTAAAATATTCTTAAAAAATAAACTTCTACACCGAATTTGTAGAACATATACTGATTTCCATCATATATAAATCTTTTGAGGCCTACTTGAACCTCTGCATCTTCTCTAAAAGTATCGGAGAAATAAAACTTGGGGTTCAAGAAGTAGGCAGCAGCATGAATATGTTGGAGTTGTTGGTTCCACCTCTAATTAATTATGCACCATATGGGGTCAAATTTGGTCTTGTTTGACCAATACAAATGTTGAATCGCCTCTTTGGCCCTATCCATGGCCTCATATAGATAACCCATGGGGTTCTTATCCACATCCACCATTAATAGAACCCTCACCAGTGGTTCTGACACCTAGATATAATTTTTTTTAACAAAATCAGCAAATTGTAATATTATAAATTAAATAATAATCAAAGTTTGAAAACTCACATTGATGATATCCTCCATCATATTGACAAATCTATCATAAAAAATGGCCTTCACAACTTTCTCTGCTTGAGGCTTCCTAGCATAAGGACTCTCCAACCATCTTTCTCTCACAAACATCTGCTTCAGGTGGAAAATGTAGCTAATATGCTTTGCAAGGTGAGAAAATTAGTAGTAAAGTGTGTGACCCAAATCACGCAAGATCCTTACCATTTGTGTGCTCTCCCATATAGATTTAGGATCCATGTGTGGTTGTAGACTGTCACAAGGTTTGAGTTTGAGTTCGGCACCAATAAAATTTGGATGAAGTTCGACAAGAGAAAAATTTGAAAAATAATTTGCCATAAAATTTGTCTATATAAATTATTGTTTTTAAATATTTTAAAAAATCCTTAAAAACAAAATAATATTATATTAAATTTGGAAATGTAAAAATGTTATTATATGATATGTTTAAAAAATTAATTTAAATATTATTAGTATATGCATAATAAATATATTAATTTGATATGTACACATATAATGATAAAAAATCTAATTCAAATATTAGATTTTAATATATTTACTAAAAAACAAAATTGATCAAAAACAAAACCTAAAAATATAAAGGTGTAAGTTTTATTTGAAAAAAGAAAAGACACGAATATAAGTTTTATTTAATAAGGGAAGAAGATTAAAATTAAAACAAAACCAAATGTATTTTTTTGTGAAAAGGGAAAATATTAAAATTAAAACAAACCCAAAACATTAAATGTTAAACGCGAGCAGCCATTAGGTTTGAAACACAAAATCCTTTGGTTCATTTTGTGCGTCAGATGACACCACACGCTACTACAGCCACTTTGCAAAATGTTATTTGTCAACAAAAACCTGTCACGAATGTATTCTAGCATTTGCGTGTTTTGTTGTCATTTCCATTTCTCGTACTGCTTGACCTACAAAAACCCTAGAAAGTGTTTTATTTTAAATATATTCTATTGAAAAAAACTATGCTCTTTATCTACCTGAATATTGGGTGAATTTTAACGATTTTTCATTTATGTTTTGAAGCTCACCAAATTTTGAACTCCATTACAAATGCTTAGAACAAGATGTTAAATGCGAAATTTACAAAAGTAGAAATTGAATCTGCACTTAAACAACTACACCTTGACAAGGCACCAGGGCCTGACGGGTTTCCATCTCTGTTCTATCAGAAATGCTGGTCCTTCGTAGGAGATGAGGTTACGTAAGTATTTGAATGTATTAGAAACTTAGGTAAACTATTAAGAGGAATTAACAATACCTTTATATCTCTGATTCCAAAGAAATCAAACATAGCAAACTTCGAGGACTTTAAACCTTTATCATTATGTAACACTATCTACAAGCTCCTAACAAAAACATTGGCTAACCGTATCAAGAAACTTCTCGCGGAACTAATTGTGGATGAACAGACGGGTTTTGTTCCGGGAAGATCAATCCTAGATGGGGTAATAATTGCCCAAGAAGCCATCCATTCGGTCCAACAAAACCATGAACTGAGCATGCTTATTAAACTAGACATTAAAAAGCCTATGATAAAGTAGATTGAAGATTCTTGTGTAAATGTTTGGAAGCGTTTGGCTTTTCGAAACAGTGGATAAATCTAATATTTGAATGTATATCCAATCCAAGGATATCGATTCTGGTAAATGGATCTCCGGAAGGTTTCTTTGATATCTCTAGAGGTTTGCGTCAAGGTGACCCATTATCCCCCTTTCTTTTTATTATTATGGCTGAAGCTTTAGGTAGGTCACTGACTAAAGCAAGAAGTAGAGGGGCGCTGAAAGGGGTCAAGATTACAAGTGGGATTGAAGCAACTACTCATCGACAATTTGTTGATGATACTATGCTATATGGGAAAGCAGATGCTAAGGAGGCCAAAAAGATAAAAAGAATCCTAGATACCTACTTAGAAGCTTCCGGACAAGATATCAATAAGGAGAAATTGGAGATTTTTTTCGTCAACAGAGAAAAAGATACTGAGAATGATATTTGTAGAATCTTAGACTTTAGGAGAGGAGAATTGCCTTGCAAATATCTAGGGCTTCTCTTAGATAAAGGTAGCAGATCGACCAAATTGTGGGACAATGTTATGATGAAGATGGATAAGAGCATGGAATCATGGAGAGGAAAGTGGTTGTTCACCGCTGGAAGAGTTACTATGATTAAATCTGTTCTTTCTGCTATACCGATTTATCAGATGACCTGTTATAGTTTGCCAGCTGGTATTAGGTCCAAATTAATAAAAAAATTGAGGACGTTTTTTTGGAAAGGAGCGGCAGAGAAGAAAAAAATGACATTTTTGCCTGGGATTAGATTTGTAGACCTAGAGAGGAAGGGGTTATTAATCTTAAAAGTATCAAGGAACAAAATATTGCGTTAGGAGCAAAATTGGTTTGGAAAATGTACAAAGATCCGGACTTAAAATGGGTTAAGATTCTCAGATATAAATATTTGGACGATAATGACCCTTTAAGTATCTTTAGGCATGAGGCCCCTCCTAACGGATCTAGAGTTTGGAACTTCATACGTGAATGTAGGGAGGTTATCACTGAGGGGATTTCATGGGATGTTGGTGATGGGGGATCAACCCTTTTTTGGGACGATTCATGGGGGGGATACCCTGTCCTTAACACTTTGATTAACGATGATCAAACTATTGACTCTCAAAAACAATGTCAGAATGTATGTAAAAGATTATATAGAGATACTGAATGGTTGCCCCGCTTTATGGTGGAAGTGGAAATTGTTGGAAGAGATGAATATACCAATTGAATTCCTAAGGAAGTTGAAGGAAATCTTAGAGTGCAGGAAAATTACTCCAAGAGATGTAAAGGATAGGATTGTTTGGGTTAAGGCAAAGGATGGAGAATATAATGCAAAAGATAGGTACACACACCTTATGAGGAAACAACGGACTGCTAAAACAAAATTACCATTGGATCTATGTTGGGACAAGAACTGCTTGCCAAAAGCTGGAATGTTTGCATGGGCGGCCCTCGAAAAGCTAATCTTGACAGCAGAATGGTTCAACAAAATGGGATATCATGGTCCATCTCGTTAGGTCTTATGTGAGAAGAATGAGGAAACAGTGGATCATATTTTATTAATCTGTGAATACACTAACAATTGTTGGCAGTGGCTAATCAACAGATTAGGATGGAAGACAACCCTCCCAAACAAAATATTGAGTTGGTTTCAAAGTTGGCCCAAGAAATCTGGGAAGGACTTATACAACAATATATGGGTGGCAGCACCATCATTATTAATATGGGAAGTGTGGACGGAACGAAATAGGAGAATTTTTAAGGGTACCTGCATAGTAGTGGAACATATCATAAATAAGATAGAGGTAGCAATAGTGGAGGTAGTTAATAGAAATATGAATGGTAATAAGGGGAAAATATTTACAAGTTGGGATGATAAAATTAGGAGTAAATGGAATGGACTGAAAATTCCCCCCTTTATTGGAGATAATATAGAAAAGACAGACCAGAAGAGGAAAGAATGTAAGTGGGAAGCTCCACAGAAGGGATGGGTCAAACTTAATTTCGATGGAGCTTCGAGAGGAAATCCTGGAGTGGTAGGGATTGGATGTTGCATTCATGACTGGGAAGGTAAGACTATTGCGAGTTTAGCTAGACCTATTGGATTAGAATTTAACAATTATGCTGAATTTACAGCTCTAGTGGAAGGGTTGTTACTATGCAAAAATCTACGATTGGACAATTTGGCAATTGAAGGAGATTCTGCCATAGTGAATAATGCCATTAGAAGTGATAGTACTCCTAATTGACAGTTAAATGGAGTGGTACTTAGAGTGATGGAGATCTTAAGATTCTTCAAACATTACACGATTAACCACATATATAGGGAGGGGAATGAGATGACAGATAAACTTGCTAATCTAGGGGCTGATGGAGAATGGATAGGATGCTCGGATTGAGGGATTGGAAGTATGAGACAATTTAGATTGGCTTTCCAGGTAGCTTAAACATAATTTGCTCTGGCCAGAGCATTATTGAATTAGAGTTTTCCTTTAGGTGAGCCTTTATGGTATATTTCTAGGATACTCAATAGCGATCAACATTCTGCTTTGGTTGAATAATAGAAGTGTTGGAAATATGGATGGAGTAACTGAGAGGGGAGGGGTGAATCAGTTACCACAAAAATAAATCCACAAGTCCCTTAGATGTCTTAGATATAAACTGCTGTAACTCGGTAAATTAACTTATC
>MU224462.1:3960488-3973455 GCA_018584345.1 Thuja plicata | reverse complement strand
AACAATATAAGACATAAAGATGTAAAACAGTTGTCAGTAACTGTAAAATAGTAAACTAGAATTACTAAAAGTAAATACTTGAACATTGCATTGAAGTTTGAACATTGAACATGGAACATTTAACATTGAAGTTTGAACAATAGAATTATAAATAGTCGAATCAGCAAATGGAAGAGTTCTAAACCTCTATTATATAAATTTATAATAGATATGATATATCAAAATTATGAGCATTGAGTATCACTATCTAATCATAAAAATCAGATAATTACATTGAGTAGCATGATATGAATATCAAAACAAGTACAAGCTACAAAATCAAAATGCCAAGGCCCAAAATGTAGTGAAGGAGGCCTCTTCGGGGGACTCTTTTGCGTTCCGCCGTCCTTGAGGGGGACTCTTTTGCGTTCCCCTATCCCGAAGGGGGACTCTTATGCGCCTCCCGTCCCCGAAGGGGGACGTCGAGATGTCCCCGCGTCCCCAACAGAACGACGACGGATGGGTGGCGCTGCCAGAAACGCGGGAACGACGTCCCCCCGTCCCCGGTGCGTCCCCGTCTCGGGGACATTGGGGATTTTGGGGGGGGGGACGCTTCCCCGGGGTACACTGCTTGAAACCCTTGAATAAACTTCACAAATCTGCTCATAAATGCTTTGAAATCTGATTAATAATGGCTGCCGATTCCTTCTATCACTGCAAACTGTTCTGGTAAACAATGAAGCATTCAAACCCTTAATTCTGCAACAGTAAATTCTTTCTTGGCCTCTAGTTGAAGCCAACGCTTGACATAATTCGTTGGGTGTTTCATCAATTCACTATGCTGAAAAACTTAGAAGAATTCACAATTCTTCAAGCTTGAAATCTGAAACCCTCGTTTCCATTTCTTCTCCACACAAACAAAAGCAAATGCACAAGTCATAGAATGATGAAAAAGAACTCATGTGAGTCTTTAATAACTTTTGTGGGAGAACTCACACACTTTTCTAGCCAATGTGGGATAAATAGATATACTTTTCTTTTTAATAATTCATTTACTCCAATACTTTAATTAATACTTTGGCTTAGGCTTCAATGAATTAATTGGATAAATGGCCCCTTCCAATGATGACTCAACCCTCAACTTAAGTGAAGTTATAACTTTATAATAAGCCATTTAATGATTAAATAATAATTTGGCCACTAAAATAATAATAACTGCCAAATTACTTATCCTTTAAATATGCCGTTTGAAACAAGAGTCACACCTAATATCTCCCCACGTGACCAAATGCACTTTCCAAAAATAGAAAGGGTCCTTCTTGATCAATCTCAGACTTACTATAGATAGTAAGTATATGAAACTGAGTCCAAACGAAGTCCAATTTGAGCCAAACGAAGACCAAACTGGAACATACAAAATTCTGGAGAAGATAAGAACCTCTATTAATGAAGCCTCTGCCACAGAAGACCCTCTATCCACAATAATTAGCCTACGAGAGACACAATAATAGGCTAATCCCTCAAGTTCCAATGCTCATGAAAATGGGGACATTATAGTTTGCCCTCCTTGAAATTGCTTGTCCCCAAGCAATCACAACAATCACGGCTGGAAAGAAACTCCACAATGACGGAGGTCCAAAAGAAAACTGTGAAATTTCCCACACTACAACAACACTGCTAAAGCACTAGAATAACCACAACTGCACAAAAATGAACAACAACCCATCTGCTCAATCTCAGTGCACCGAAACTGTGCATCTGAAACAAATCATGTACATGAAGATCAAAGGTGAAACTGCCTGTAACCCACACCATGTACACACTGCTATACACCCCGGTGAAGTCAAACTGGAATCCCGATGCACACAAAGGATTCCACCTCACACTGAAACGTGTGCAACCACATATGCTTGGATCCCAAATCCAAAATAGAAGCTTGCCAAGATGAACACTCCTAGACTTCTGTTGTTCAACACTGATCCCAACTTCACCATACCAGAAGTGGTGAAGCAATCTAATGGGACCCATCCAACCTGCAGTGCTGGCCCTGTCACCACCTGGATCCCAGTAGAGGTGATACCACTGTAAGAACCCATTGCAGTTTCTAAATCTAACAATACTGGACTGTGGTTTAATTTTGGATGTTTGACAATTTGTCAAATACTTTGTAGGCAAGTTCTAATATCACTGTAATAACCCTTGCTGGTTCTAACTCAACCATTGTAATATCCCTTGCAATTTTTCTCTTAAATATTTAGTTTTGCGTCTTGTGCATTTCGATAAATAGTTGTCATGCTTAATTAAAAACATTACTTCAACAAGCTGTCATAAAAACATACTAGCAATATATATAAAGTCTGAAATGGTTGAACAAGAGACATAGGCATTATACCAAATAGTTGGCATGCATCATATGATGAAGAATGTTCAAAGCATCACACCAAACATTTTGTCAAGCACTTGACCAACAAGCTGTATATTTTGAGAATTCTGATTTTCTAACCAGTTATAAACTGAAGTTCTAATTTTCAATACTAAACAATTTACAATGAAAGTTTCTTGCAAGTATATTGCCATATAACCATTTGGCCAATGATATAGAAACCTGGAATTGACGCAGGAGATTAGAAGACCAGCAACCAACAAATTTGTCTCAACAAATATATAGCTGTTAACCACGCCCAAATCTGAATGAAGTGTAATTCCAATTGCCAAACGAAATCCTGAAGAAATCAAATGCCACCACTAAATAGTCTCACGTGAGTGCTGGAATGAATCACAACTGACATAGAGATGGTTCGGCAAGTGATTATTGAAGCTCACAACAGCTCATGAAACTCTATCTCAATCTTTTGGGTATTTATAATCATAACTGCTGCTAACCCTTTTAAAACTGTACAATACTTCTCCAATTCAATTCACATTGATGGCTCTGAATGAACCATCCATTTGCAAATAAATAACCAATTCAAAGTGCAACAACTTAGAAGAATTCTCAATTCTTCCAGGCTTCAAACGTTGAAACCTTGGCTCCAATATTCATCACAAATTCATAAAAATATCAAATGCACAATAGAATGAATTGCTTTTTTGCACAAGCATTGCTTTTATAATAATTAAAGATACCTTCTTCAAGACACCAAAGGCAAATAGCTTCTCTCACACACTTTTCACTAAAGAGCCTTCATCAATACACTTTTCAATTAGAAGCCTTCATTTAATAACTTTGAATTAATAATAAATAACTCCAAAGCTAAAAGCTTCATGAAGACACTTTTCACTTAAAAGGCTTCTTCAACACACCTTTCACTTAAAAGCATTGCTTTTAAGACTTAGGATTATATTCCATGTGAATTAATGATTAATACCCCCACTAGGCGCCCAAAAGCAATTTATAACTTAAACTCAATATAAATCACTGATATCATCATCAACTGAATATAGCGCCTAGGTGCCTGCCAGGAATGGAAACCGCCATCACTGACTTACTAAAAATAGTAAGTCGACTAACTAAGACCCTCAAATCAAGGCGTTAGCTCACGAAGCTCCCGATGATGAGCTAACCTCTCCATATTCTTGGAACTTGCTAACTTGGGGACATTACAGTTTAATTCAAGAGACGTTCTCTCATCTTCTAGAGAAAAGGATCTAGGTCATTCCATAATGGTGTCCATTGAATTTGTAAAAACCAACGTTTTCATAACAGTATGCCTTACATTCACATCTTTTGGTTCACTGCATAGCCCCCCCTCTTTCTAGTCTATTGGCCCCTAGTTAATATCTTACTCTAGATCAACCAAAGATAGAAATCACACATGGAGCATATATTTGAAAATCTGAAATATATGTATGAATATATGAAGACACGAAGCATACACGAAGTATACACATTAATGCATGAAGACACAAAGCATACACATAGCATACATATAATACACATTGTTAGATTTCTTTTCATTGAATAGAATTATTCCTTCTTTTATTCCTTTACCCTGTAGGATGGCAGGATCAAAGCTCTGATACCATTTGTAATGTCCTGTGGTAATTTAAGTTCAATTATTATTTAAATTAATCTCAATTCTTATATCCTAAGTTGAACTGACAAGAAAATGCATTGATTTCCATAAATAGATGATATAAGTAGGGACAATCAACCATTTGTATTACATAATAAGTAATTTAATTTGATATTCTATCTATATTTCTTGTTGCTAAGCTTAATCCGCTATTACTTTGTTATAAGGAAAGATGAGGTCCTAATACAATCCAAGGCATTTAGAGACCACTTGATAGATTCCCTCAAAGTTTATAGATCCAAGCCCTCCCTTAGGACATTTGCCCTCAAGGACTAGAGGGTCACTGATCCCCACCCTATCTTGGGAACTATCCTTTTGGGATTTAGACCGCCATTCCTTGAGGTACTTCAGCCTTCCTTCTCTAACACTAAAGTAATAACAAAGATCTTAGCATTACTTCTATATATATGACCTCTTATTATTAATGAATGCGCATATATATATATATATATATTTATATATATATATGTCTGAGTATTATTATTAATATATATATTTACTATATCTATATTACTTTATATATATATATGATGACTCTTTGTCCTTAATAGCATATATACATAGCATCCTATAGTCCAGTATCTAATTCAGATATGTTCAGCCTTATCTGCTATTACACTATGCTTACAGTATAGTGTAATGACTTATTTAGAGTATCTATTATTTTTTATACCATTATCCAATTCTTTCTTATCTCTTCCCTGTGAAGAGTAACAATTATATTTTATAATCATTATTCTGTGATGATTTTCTAAATTGATGCCTAATATAAAATTATCATTTGCTTAGAATCCAGAATATATCCATTATAATTTATAATATATTGTTCTTTGAAATGGATGATGGGAATGCCATATTATAGTGTCTTTCTCGAATGAAGGATCACTTGGCAAAGATACCTCCATATCTCCTCACTCTCTAATCGCACCCCTCCAAATATTAACACTATCTGTTTATAGTAATCGACCTTTATTTATATGCAAACAATGATTGTTAATTATGATTGAATTATTTACTTAGATAGTGCCACATATACGTTATGCCTTATCGGTGATAAGGTTAATATGTCTTTTATTAAAGTTAGTCAGTTTGTTAACTTAATGGCCTTCATATATAGAGGCCATATTAATGATTTGTGTAATTGTTGCTACTCAGTGGTATCCACTACATATCATCATATGAATAAAGATTAACATCGTTCCTCTTTATCGTTGAATGTTGTTAGTGGATTGTTACTGGCAGAGTCACTAATTATGGATACCATCTTTAGGAACTCCTCAAAGAGTATGTCAATCCTTAATCTTTGTCTATGACTCTTTTCTTAAGGGTTTAATTCCCTGCTTTGATCTATGATTATAAATCTTGCCTTAAATCGATATTTACTAATTCTGAGCCTCTTGATCATTGATATCAACCAAGTCATATTTTAGAAGCTCACCGACTAGTATCTATATTCTCATATGAAAACTGCGACAATATTTAGCCACATGTCTTTTATCATTGACTTTAGTTGATTATCATGATAAGTGTTGTAATTCTATTATATTATTTTTTTAATTATTATTTTATCTTTTGATATTTATCTGTAATGTACTGAATGGCACACCTCAATGGTATAAACACTTCCATTGTTCTCAACAACACACTTCCAACGTACTAGTCAACACTTCCATCGTTCTAGTCAACACTTCCACTGTCCCTCACACACTTCCACCGTACCACACACACTGCCACTGTACCATGCACACTTCCACCGTACCAGTCATCACTGTCACTGTACCAGTCAACACTGCTACTGTACCAGTCAACACTTCCACCATACTAGTCAGCACTGCCACCGTACTAGCCGCACGCTGCAATTCAACACCCTTCAACACTCGACACCCTTGGACACCCATCGACACCCGACACCTTCGACACTCAACCTTCGGCACTTGGTACTTGATGACTGAATATTATACTTGATCTATTCAGAAATAAGAATGACTATTATTATAATCCAAGGTAACACAATAGATCATAGATCATAGATCATAGATCAAGACAAGCAAACCACAAAAAATAAATGCTATCAATTGGAGACATATTCTCAGATTATATCCAGATGCACAAATTTGTCTTCGTAAGAAGAATTCACATATTTGACAATGAAGTACATAGTGAAATATCTTAAGTGATATCTCCAACGATAGACTAGAGATATCTGAAGTGATATCTCTAATACTGTGCCTCTCAAGAGCAGTTTGCTGATTAAATGACTAAACCTCTTGGTTCTATTCTGTTTGTAAAATTTTGGGACAAAGTTGGGGGTTGTTTTCAGTTTAGGTATTTAAGGAGCGGGGGAGGTGGGCATTTGACATAATGCTTAGACATAAGGTATATACTGTAATGACTAATACATTAGTAATATTTAATAAAGTAACTTAATGTAAGTTGCGACAAATATAACTTTCTTTCACAGCTTCCAATGCATGCCTAATGGAATATTCTCTTCCTTTCTTTTATTTTTTTTGCATCCAACAAAGGGTTTTATATAATATGACAGACTAAGTCGGCCATTCTTGTTCATAGATAATGGCCTCAACAAATTATTCTAGTGCTCATGGTTCCTGATTGATCCTATTTGTGTTTCTGTTATTTTGAGTGAAATATTAGTGCAAAGGACCTCTTTAGGATCTTGCTTCTCTTTATATAGAGCTAATAGGAAATACCCAAATATTGACATCATAGGATGGACAACTTTTTTGAAGACCTCTTTGAACAGGATAAGCCTTCATCAGTATAACAAGATATTGCTTGCTCTTGTTTAATCCACAAACCAAATCTGTTTTCAAAACCCAGCTTGCTTGATTATATGGTTGAGAATATGAAGATTTTAATTTTACAATAGCAAGAGAAAGCTTATTTGGAATGAAGATATGACTGGGAAATTTTGGGGTTGTTTTTTGCTTCTAGTGTTAAATGAAAATTTAAAATTAGCCTAATATTTGCATGCTTTGTAGAATTGAAGGGTTTGTGTTTGTAAGCTATACTACAATGAAGTTATTGTTGGTGTCCATATATAATGTTCTTTGTTACGATTCCAGTTTGTTGCACTAGTATTGTTCTTTTATTAATTCTGTGTCATGAGGCTTATGTCGAGACACATCAAACAAATATATGGTGAAATTCCCACAATAACATCTAAAATCTTTTGCAGATGTTTGATTTCTAGTATCAGATTTTACTCTTAATATGACAATATGTGCATGTTGGTGGCTTAGCTTGCAAAAAACAACTAAGTCATACTTGTGTCTTTTTCCAGTATACATGAAAATGCCTTTTCATGCTATGAAATATCGGCTATAAATGCTGACAAGCCTCCATTGACACTCAAACAAATCAAGGATCGAGTCAAACAATTTGAAGCAATAGGTAATTGTTCACCTCTCCACAGCCCCTATTTCCTTTGTCTCTTAGAAGTTGTTCAATCTACATGTGGAATATTTATTATATTTTTCTGGCAATTTAACAACTTTATAGCTTGCTTTGAACAGGTGATCATGATTTAATGCCTTAATGTTACATTTGAATTTTTTTTGGGACGACTGTCTTGCTTTTGCACTTTAATTCTTTATATGGTTTTTACTTAAATCCTACTTTAGTAAATTGAGAACTGCAGTTGTTCCCTTGGATTATTTTTCCCTTCATGTTAACGTTGTACTGGTTAATGTGTTTTTCTTATGTGGGCATGTTTGAATGTAAAATAATTGTGACATTTTTAATAACAATTATTTGAATATATTGCTGGAGTTAGGTAGGACTTGAGAGATTTGAGTGAGCGAGTGGGACTAATATGTATCAAGTAAACATGTTGCATGGTGTAGAGAAAATATGCTATAGCATAGGTGTTAAATAAATTGACTGTAGGGAAATATAATATGTATGCAGTTACTAGCAGAGAAATTATGCCACATAGATAGTATAAGAAAACAAAAGAGTGCAAAGTAGTTGTTTATGATCTATTGTGATTGCCTTGAATGAACCTTGTTGCACATATTACTGTTTTGTTGTCATTGATGTCAAACTTGTTAGAGTCTCTGGAAGATGGATACAGTGTTTAAAAGTTTTGTTCTGCAAGTATTTTAGAGCATTATAATATCGGGAGTATACATATATGTTATCATAATCATGTAGAGACTATCGGGGAAACATTTGTGAGGTATGTTCGGTGCTTGCAGGTTATTTTCGGAGCTTTGGAGTTAGTTTTTATTGTCTGCTCATGTAAATAGCTAAGTATGACTGTTTTGGTGAATAGTCTGACAGACTGTGTTTTGGCTTTTTGCTGTGCATCTTGGCACATCTGTGTTTTTCGGATTGCGGTTCATAAGTGATGTAGATAAACGACAGAATATGCTATATCTTAGTTTTGGTGGTCTCGTTTCTCTATAGATGAAGTTATAATATTTTGTGCATCTGTCTGTCAGAAGGTAAAATAGAGCAATAGTGTATAGGATTGCTTTACATTCCTCTCTGCTAGGTGTCTTGTGTTAATATTTGTGGCCTTTTCAGAAAGATCAATAATATGTATGCTGAGATGATTCATCTCAGCATACCATTATTATATTGAAATAAAAGATAAGAAAATTGTCCTAGAGGGACGACTTTATAAGGGACGACTTATGTTTAATATCATGAGAAATATGATTAACCGATTCAGGCCGGCCTTTTACCATTGGTGTTATGGTGTATGTCTTCACACATATATATGTGGACTGTGGTGCGAATTCACAAAGGCATCAAAAACATAACATGCCAAGGAGAATTCACACTTGTAGCAGACCTACAGCAGACCTGAATCTGATCATTACAGCAGTCATAATAATCAGTCATCTCTTCTACACATCTGAAGGAGATATGCAGCTGAAGATAGAAGAACATTAGGCTCCGGATATAGAGGAATTACTTGAATCAAATCGGGTATTAACTTCTCCATCTTTTCTGATTAATTTTTGCATTCTTATAGATTGTAATTTTTCCTTACATAAATCTGAAAATATTAACATGGTATCAGAGCCAAGTTGAGAAAACGATCATTTTCAGATTTAGGAAAATCAATCTACTTCTTGTGCTTTATCAGGTTGATTATATTTGTTTCAATATAGTCGCTGGAGATTATTATTTCCGTGAATAAATTGCAAGTCATGGATACAAAGTATAGAACATGAAACAGGTATAGTGAAAATAATGATTTTATATAATGGTTTAACCGACATCGTGGTTGTGGGAAAAAACCTTTCGTATTATCTTTGTGATGTTTAATGGAAGTTGTTCATGGTTCGAGCCCTATTTTACGATGGAGTCGACGTTATTGAAATAACATTAGATATCACGGAAACAAGCTTTCATTCTGAGCCTGCGACGAAAATAGAAATTACCATATTCTCAACAAGGATTTAATCTATGCAATGCGAGCGAATAATAGTTTTATGTTGATCAAGTTATTTGAACAGGGGCGCAGTGGAACTATATGGCTCAGTATTCATAATATAGTCATCTTCTCGAGTTTATTAATTAATTTATAATGAAAATCCCTCACGATGCATTTAAAGTCAAATATCATGATGTGAATCATATTTGACACAAATATTTGATGACACATGTCATACTTGGAGTTCATCTCTAAAAATATATATTTGTGTTTGACTTGGAAAGACAGCTGAAAATTAAAATGATTTGAACATCGCTGAAGAATGTATTAATAGTGGAGATATGCGAACAGCAGATTGTAACTCTGTCCTTCATCAATATAAACATTTATAAAAGAAATTCTAAGGCACGATAAAGAGGATGATGGATAGTTGGCAGTGGTACACCTAGAAACATTGTATAATTGACAACTCATATGCTGCAATTAAAGAAGGATTGTTTATAGAGCGCTAGTTTGCAAAAGATACGACTCAGTTAAAACATAGACAGTGCTGAAACAAATACATATAGCAGACTCGGGTTTGGAAGTAACTACTTGGTATGTAGCAAGCCTCCTTTGATAATATATTGTCACATGAATAGCAAACATCTGTGTTAGATATAAATATGTTGAAGTAGCAGTCATTCTGATTTGTAGCCTGCCCCTTGTAATGATGTTGTTGTTATTGACTTTCAACATTAATTGTCGTGCCAATTTTGTCTGCAAAGATAATTGAAATTTTCACTTCAATTCTTGCCAAATGTTTTACAAGTAAAAGTTTTTTGAGGAAATCAGTAAGGGATGTTACAATCCATCACCATATCAGTGATTAAAAATAAGAGTTAGAAGTGAAGGATGAGAAGTTATAACTCTGACATAGTAATAACATTTTCCATATGCATACAAGAAGATAAATTCATATGAATATACCACATAAGAAAATTTACTGCCATCACTTATACCAGCAAAATGACTGCTGCATAGGGATGGATACCTAGATATCTGCAAACTAAATTGGTATGAGATCTTCATCTAATCCCCAAACCATAATAATCAAATGGCAAATCACATGCACTTAAGTGGAAAATAATTGAGGATTTTTGTAATAACAAAGCCATGAATTGAAAACGTAAAATTATGACTCTTAAAATTTCTCGAATCAAGATGAGTCAAGAAGAATCTATCAAATCATACTTTATGAGAATTACTGAGTTTAGAAATCAAGGATAGAGAGGGAGAGACTATCAAAACTATGCAAATTGTCAAAATCAAAACTATCATCAAACCTCTATTGCAGAATCTGAACGCCTTTAGTCTTCACCTTAAGAGGGAGTTCATATATGGTCCTTCATGAACTTAAAAGTCATGTTATAAACTCTTTCTAAGATTTTAACATCACTTGCTGTAAATCAAATATTTTTATCCATTGAGAATATGATTCTTCGTTATGTTAAATCTAAGTAACAATCAAATTATTATGTGGTGAAAATATGACTATTTTGTTATACTAACATATTTGCAGGATCTTGATATTTGAGCGTTGAGGCTCCTGAACGTTGAGGCTCTTGCGTATATGAGCGCTGAGGCTCTTGCATATTTGAGCATTGAGGCTCTTGATATTTGAGCGTTGAGGCTTCTGAGCGTTGAGGCTTCTGAGCGTTGAGGCTCTTGCATTGAGGCTCTTGATATTTGAGCATTGAGGCTCTTGATATTTGAGCATTGAGGCTCTTGCATATATGAGCGCTGAGGCTCTTGATATTTGAGCATTGAGGCTCTTGATATTTGAGCGTTGAGACTCCTGAGCGTTGAGGCTCTTGCATATGTGAGCACTGAGGCTCTTGCATATTTGAGCGTTGAGGATCTTGATGTTTGAGCACTGAGGCTCTTGGATATTAGAGCGTTGAAGCTCTTGGATAGAATTACAAATGAAGACTATCTTCCAAAGACCCTGTGAATGGAATCTCACATGGAGAAAATGTAAGTGATACTTAAAATTGTTATTTTTGAGATTTATTGATGATATCTAATTACATAGATTTGAGATCTATTTTCTGATCACATAGATTTGAGATCTATTGTTCTATTTCTGATTACATAGATTTGAGATCTATTATTGAGATAATACTAAGCATAAAGATGAGATCTATATGTGATTATTGTTTACATCATGAGGATAATATCAATGATGCCACTTGCCTCTCACTACTTGTGAATGATGCTTACATTATGTGTTATGTTTAAATAATCTTCAATCTTGTAGTAGATGATATTTCAAAGGTTGGAACATTCTGAGGATGGTTAATCACATTGATTACATCAAGTATGAATTCATGATGATTATGTTATGTTTTTCTTTGATGGTTCCATATTCCTTGAGATCACTTAGTTTTGAGAATGAGATCTAGTGTGATAAAGATCTTGTGATTACATTATGAGATTTATTTCTGATCTTCCCCCGAGACCAAGAGGAGTGTTAATATTTGTGGCTTTTTCGGAAAGATCAATAATCTGTATGCTGAGATGAATAATAAATTATTATTCAAACGGGCAGGACTGGCCGTACGCGGAACATCACAGTGGTATTAGAGTTGGTCTTGCTAGCCTGTCGAGTAATTGAGATCGAATCATGGCACAGAGTGATGGATTAGATGATGCGTTGAGGGAGCTAAGAAGAAGTCAAGAGAATCTCTGCTGGACCCTTGTAAGAAGGTACCAGCGGATGGAGGAGACGCTCAACCTCTTGACAGAGGCAAGTAAAAGAGGAGATTCACAATGCTTCAACACAAGGCCATTGATGCCGACCTTCCTTCCCAGGAATAAGCAACAGGAAATGCATACATTCACTTTGGCTAAGTCACTGAAGCAAATCAAGCGCGATTGGGTTGATGGTGGATGGCAGGCAGACATATCTCTCAAAGACTATATAGAATTGCGAATGAAATATTCGTCCTCTGAGAGTAAAATATTCTACAACAATAATCTGAAGAGGGAGATTGATGAGTAGGTTCACGACACCTTAAATCCTAAAGAGGATAAGGACATGCATTCAAATATGGACAAGCAACAGACAATAATTGTCCCTTCAAGTGGAGAACACCTAAACCTTCAACACAGTCGCAAAGGTGAAAAAAGATGATTGCACAAATTTCGTCAATCCAATACTTGTCGATCAATTTGATGAAGATGCGGGTTCTATCAGCGACCCTCCGAAGGAGCAGGCTCTACTGATGGTTGTTCAGCCTCCTAGTGATACAAACTCGACTGAGGATCATTTGCAGGAGCAATCTCTACAATTGGTTGATTACAGAGTTTACCCTCTGGTTGGGCGAGAGGCGTTGTAATGACCCTTACTATAAAGGCCACTAAAAACCCCAAGTCTGAACTGAGACAATTTGTCAAACACTTGGCGTGCACTGAATTGTTTGGCTTGTAATGTAATGTTTCAGATAGATAGTTGTTTGAG
>MU224462.1:3943291-3959653 GCA_018584345.1 Thuja plicata | reverse complement strand
GATATTTCACTACCTCAGTTATGCTAATCTAGGGGAGTTATCGTTCCCAAAGATCAAATAGATTTGCAGACCAAAAGACTACAAATTGCTCCACAATGGAAGAAGTAGAAGAAATCCCAAATCCAAGTATGTCCAAATGGATGCCCAAGCCCCCTATTTATTCACTTTCTTGAGAAGTTGCTAGAGCTTCTAGAAGTCTCCAATTATAAAATCATATTATAATGCACTTTATAATAAAATAACATAAAATAAAAAGTGCAATCTCAACTTAAAATTATAACATCCGGGCCCCACATAACACATGATAATAAAATATAAGCTCAACTTCACTTTTCCAAGAGCAAATATGACCTCTGATCTCCAACAATGACTCTCTCTCCGAAACATTTGCCTATGAGAGTCGATGATAGGCAAATCCGTCATGAAAGAACATGTCCCTAGAAAGGGGACATGACAGGCGTGCATGATTGTTATCTCTTCATGTGAAGGGATTTCTCATGGAAACAAGTTGTACTATGGGCATGATAGCATGAAGGCCCTGGATCTGAGCATCGATGAATTTTAGTGGGATCCTGACGACTCCGGGCATGACAATGTTTATATCAGAGTGGCACAGCAGAAGCCCACATCTGGGCGCGTTAAGGAGGTGGTGTTCATGGTCATGGTGTCGCATGGAGGTTTTTGGTATTATGGCTGTCGACACCCACACTTGGTTTGGGATCTTGGAGCTTCGTAGTCGGCAAACTGTTTTGTGACGGATTGCTTGAGGGCAAGCAATCTTTGGGCGGCGAGGATTTGTAATGTCCCCAATTTTCACAAGTGACTTAATTAGGTTAATTAATTAAGTGGTCCAAAAAATTAAATAATATCATAAGGACTTATTTAATTAAAAAGGGGCCCAAGTAATAAAATTAATAAATAATGTATGTCGGCCTGTTTGTAATTTTCGAGAAACCTGTTGGAGGCCTTTATAAGGCGTTGGTTGGCTCAGTAGGGAATCATCGTGGAGTTTATGTTTACTTGCTATTTCTGGAAGCTGAAGGCTGAAGGTGGTTTGTACATAGTTTTGGAGGTGGAAGACCCTCACTATTCTGTGATCGCAGTTTCAGAGACTGAAGACCCTCCCCATTCTGTGATCGTAGTTTCGGTGGTTAGTAGCCACCCTAGTCTACCGAGGGAAATATCACTTCTGATATTTCATCTGTACTTCATTGTCAAATTTGTGAAGTCTTCTATAGAAGACAAATTTGTAATAAACAACATTATCTGATATTTGTATTTTTGTCGGTCCGTGATTGTTGTATTGAAGATCGATTCGATATAATCTGAAGTGCTACCATTATTTTCTCTTGCATGTGTGAATTTGCATCTGTGCGAATACCTTATATCGTAATTGTCTATTTGTGGCATCATTGTGATTTCCAAGACCGAAGGCGGAATCATAAATCTGAGTTGCTCTAAGTGTTGGCGACGTACATGTAACTCCATATTACTTTCCGGCAATGGTAAAGACAATACCGTATGTGTTTGCCAAAGGTGAAGGAGTGGCCGTACGGGAAGATTGTCGTACGGAGGCAAGTGTTGGGCCATATGGTGAAGAATTGTGTCGTACAAATAGCAGCCGCACGAAGGTCATTGCCCATCATAACTAGACATACGAGTGAAGGCAATTTTGGGACCGTACGAAGTGAAGACAATACCACATGCAGGGGAGTCATTGACTGAACGGTGAAGTTGACCGCACGAAGAGTAACAAGGCCGTACGAGATTCTTAGAGATCTATATGCTTGTAGAAAGGGGTTGTATGATGACTTTAGGACCGTACACAAGTCTGCCAGAGCCGTACGGGGTCTATTAGTTGGTACATAATCCATACGGGCAGGACTGGCCATACGCAGAACATCACATTTACGTAGTAAATCCAATGTGGAAAAAATCATGGAGAGAATCACACTGACTATATTAAATAATTGATTACAAAGTTTTAGGCTAGAAGAGAAAATATGAAATGAAAAGATGTAGAATCTCCTGATTAGCTTCTGTAACCTCTTTGTCTGATTCAACAATTCCCACTTCTGCTCTTCCTTATCTGCATTACTTTGTCTTCACATTCGATCCACGCACCTTCACAAATACACTACACACTCTTTTACATTAGTCATCCATTTGCGCACAAAATATAGTGAATTGTTCATCGAAAACCTCAATAAGGTCGGCCATGAAAAATATAAGTAATTTTATTACAAAGTTGGCCATCATGAGCATAAATATTAAATGAGGTCCAACCCAAAAGATAAAGGGGACCCAAATGCATCTCAATAAGTCTTCCCCAAATGATATGATCAAAGCGCACACATCACATCATCCTCGAAAGCCGGTCCCAATAGTAATGTTTAGAAGGCATTAAAACATGTTACCAGTCATCTCAAAAGATATTCTACGAAGCACACAGCGCCATGTGAAGCACAACACGCCACGACATGATCACTCCAAACCTCTTAACTCTTTCCTCATCCTATATTTGGTCCAATAAGACTCAAACCAAGTCACTGCAAATAGCTGAGCTGACTGGAAGCAATCACAGACAACAATATCGCACTTGTGACAACAAATCTTCACCAACGAAGCAATCCAACAAAAGATGTCTACATTAAAGCACTGGATGAACCATTTGACCATGTCCACCAAACCGCATAACTTGAGATACCAATGCGGAGCATTCTTCGAGCCTGTCCATTCCTGACAACCAAGCTATTGTCAACTAACACCGCATCATGACTTCTTCAAAAGAACAGTTTGGGTCCTAAAAAAATGATAGTGCAATATTCACAGCACATAGCCATTATAACCAGAACCTCAAGCCGCCATCACCTTATGTGGAGGAATGCAAAGCATTCTCCAATAAGGTGTACAAATACTCATTCCTGCAAATCAAATCATCAAACACTCTTTCCTGCATAGCGTAACTCTTAATCAAATGCAATCCATACTCATTCTCAATCTCAGTAGCTTCTCAACCATAGCTAGTTGACATCAATACAACCATTAGAGTTGACATGAATGACAAAACAAATCCTATAGCTAACATGAATAGATGGGTATTCATAGTGATGAGTGATGATTGAATGAGTGATGATAGATAAGTCCGTTGAATACTTAGAATGATTTCTCCTTTATACTTAAATGATAAAAAGGTCGCCACCTTTCATAAGAATTGAATCACCACTTTTCATTGTTGCCTTTGATAATAATATATTATTCCCCAAATTGATCTCTCTTGGATCCTCCTCAAATGAAACTTTCTCCCCTTTATATCTTTCAATGTGAGGGAGAAGTCACACCTCTTCACCATGTCTGCCCTTTGCAAGAGTTGTGACCTTTCACAATTACCACCCTTCGAAAGAGTCACAACCCTTCATCATTTCTACCCTTTGAGAGGGTCACAACCTTTCTTATTACAACCCTTTGAAAGAGTTATAACCCTTCATCATTGCTGCCTTTTGAAAGAGTCACAACCTTTAATAGTTACAAACTTTTGAGAGAGTCGCAACCCTTCATAACTTTTACCTTTTGAAGGAGTCACTTCCCTATTTTCTTCTCTATTAACTCTTTCTTGATTCACACCTTACCTTTTCTCTCTCTTCCTCTCACCCTTTTAAATGAAGTTCTCTTCTCCCTTTTATATTGAGGGAGTCACAACTTTTTATCTCGTGCCTTTTGACCTTTCATTAAACTTAAGTAAATTTTAAGGGAGAAGGAAAAAATAGAGAAGAAGAAGCTCGCATCGTCTTCACATTGAGACTGACCACCATCTGGTTAGGGAGCACAGGATTTGCCAGTTATGCAACATGGATGAGGTTGAGACTGAGGATCATTTCATTTTCCGGTGCCCTATATATTATGAGATTAGAGGTAGAGCTTACTGCCTTTTCAGGGATGTCCTGTCCCTCTCCACATTTTTCAGATTCACCGATCAGAGGTGCCTCTCTTTACATCCAGGAGGCTACTAGACTCCGAGACCACTCACTGCAGCATCAACATTAGCATCATCACCAACGTCATGCCACCACATAGTCTTGTCATCTTATCACCTCCTTCACGAAGGTTCATTCTGGGCGTGGTTCTAAGCGTCAGCTAGACCCCCTTCCAGCTATTCTCGGCCAGCGTACCCCCAGATGAGGTCTATTATTCAGCAGTCCTCTCCTTCCTCCTCTCCTCCTAGGAAGCATAGGAAGTTCTCTTCGGGTTATCCTTCTTTCCGGAGGTTCTTTTCGGCAAGACAACTTCTGTAGCGGGGGTTTGGGGTTTGGGTTCTCCCTAGTGGAGTCCCCCTTTCTCCCCCTGTCTCGTTCTCTTTCCATCTTCTATTGTTGTTTGTTTGTGTCTGTTGTTCTTTTCTGGACACCGTTTGGTGTTCTTGCTTTGGGCCGGTCCCTTGCATTGTTCTCGGTAGTCTCGTGGACCCGCTTTGTGTTCTTTTGTTGGACATTAATAGATTTATCTTATCTTATGTTTAATGTTATTCTTTCTTATTTATAATTGAAATTTTATTTTTATTCTTTAATATTGTAATTTTATTATTATTGTAATAATTAAATCCTATTTGAAAAAGGGGACATTACAAAGAAAGTGAATGCAACAAGTGTAATGGAAGAGAATTATCTCTTATTCTTCCTCTTCATTTCTCTCTCTTTTCTCTTGTTACATTCTTTAATAAAAGGAGAATGTGAACAAAAAAAAAGAAAAATTGCAATGTATCTCTTATATATCTGAATGTGGGTTTGGCAAATCCCTTTAAAAAAGTCGAAGACCTTCAAATTTGTTGCGATTATTGTTAATAGCTCCAACTTCTAAGAGTCGAAAGTCCAAATTCAAACTTTAGTGAGAGTGAATGAGTGTCTTTTCTGATGCAGGAGCATCCTGGGTTAGTTGGCAATCCTGTGTCACCAAAAAAATGTTTTGGTTTGATTTCTGTTTTAGTAGTTAACTTGGTTGGAGACCTGTGGTGCTCGGTCACTTTGGTGGCAGTTCTCGGTTGGAAGATGTATTGCTTCACTGTTGAACTCGGTGACTGGACTCGGTGGTGCTCGGTGTTGCTGTGATATTCTACTCGGGGTACACTGCTCGGTGGTGTCTTGCTCGGTAGCATATTACTCGGTGGTATCTGTTCGGTGGAGTTTTGCTCGGTTGTGTCTTTCACCGAGTGGTCTGGCTCTCGGTGTGCTTGTTGACCGACGGGTTGTTGGGGTTCACCGACTTTTGTTTATGGATTGGGCGAACATTGGAGATTGCATCCGTGATTTGAGGAGGTCATTGGGATCGTGCTAAGTTCTGAGGTGTGCGGATTGTGGTATTGGATCTTGTGTGGACCTAAATCTGGGTTGATGTGTTTTCCTATGTATTTGTTATTAATTGCATCCGGCTAGTGCATTTAATATTTGTTCATTGTGGATTGTAATGGCCGACTGGCATTTAATTATTGTTTACAAGCCGACTTGTGGCAAGTGTGTATAAAAGAGAGTCTAGGTTGATGTTAGAGGGACATGACAAAGAAGAGGCATGTGAAGATAGATAAATGATAGCAGAGTAAGCTAATAAGCTGAAAGATTGTAAGTTGTTGCAGATAGTTGTAAATGGGTAGACAGAGATTGCAAATTGCTTGGTGGCTTGCGAGCACAAGTTCAAATTTGGTTCCTTCCACTTAGCTATAGGGTAGATTGATAACGTTGGATCCTGCGAGATCTTGTTGAATCTGTTGGCCCTAATCGGGAAGGCCTTACAGCCCGACATGTTGCATGTAATGAGAATTCTGAGATAGTATAAGTTGATATTGCTATATCTTGTGTTGTGTAGTTTCCGCTGTGTGTTCTTGTTCTTGCCTGCAAGTTTGGATAGTCCTTTATTGGATCCTCCGAGCTTGGACTACATCATTTTCTAAGTTACTGTGTTTGATTTATTTATGGCTTTTGTTTTGTAAAAGTTATTTTTGTCCTTTTTAAGAAGATAGTTTCAAAATCAGGACTAACAACCTTCAAAAACTCCATGGTGTAGTTTACACGAATCATTGAAGACATGTTGGGGGGCATCACTTCTCAAGAAAGGGTGAATGATTAGAGTGCAACTGTACAAGAGACCAAAATCATTGTGTGTACAAAATCCTCTGTGCTCTTCTTCTCAGCTTTTGCACCCAATACACAACTTTCGTCCCTATCTCATGTCACCACACATGGCGCTATATCCAACACAACTCCTATTGTCATTGTGCACGCTGCACATTATACTTTGTCTTCTTCATTGTGCATTTCTGTGTATGACTAAGTGTGGGTATGATGTAGCACACCTGGTGACTTAGTTCCACCACATGTGGCCACATTCTAGCCATGCAATAGAATGTTGAAGTTAGGAAGCACAAATGACAAGACACGTGGAGTTGGATGGTTCAAATTAGGCCATTATGGATTCTCTTTCTTACTATGCAATTGTTGCATATTATTTGTATGGGCATGTCTTTCATGTTGAGAAGGTTGTTATAATGTACAATTGTAAGTAAGACCATTGAGACAAGTTTCTCCTATTTGGTTCATACAAAGTAGTCCTTGTAACCTATCTATTCTATTTGTGAATAGAAGTAGCACATTTGCTAAAGTATTTTGCATTGATTGTGAATTGGTCTTCTATGTTTGTCTTCCTCTTTGAATAATCTATAAACTCCATCCTTTGTAGAATCTTTTTGTTGTTCGTGCTATTACCAGGCATGGAATGGATTAGAACCCCTTCCCTACAATTGTCAAGGCTGTGACCAAAGTCTCCCATATGAACCTCTCACTATGTTCAAAGGAAGGTTGTTGAACCAAAAATTTGTACAAGCTGCATTTGCTTCCCCTTCCCCATGCTTGTCCTTATTCTAGGTTGCACCTTTGAGTGAAGGCTATGATCCTGATGTATTTTGAGGGACAAAAGATCCGTATGACTAGACTTTGGTAGAACTCAATGAAACAGAGTGATGCTAATCTGTGGACCATGTTGGACCCCACTATTTCTGTCTTGTTTTCATCTATTTCTTGGTAGATCTGCTCTTGGGCTTAGATATGATTAAGAATCCCCCTATTACGATCTCGTATCTGACTCTACCATGATGGATTATTGACCTTAGGGGATGAGGCATGGATAGGGAAAGCAAGTACAAGCACCCCGCTTGGTAGATCACCCGAGTAGAGGCTCCCCAGTATAGCTGCAAGGAGATCAAGGCTAGGATCAAGCATTAGGCTCAAAAGCTTAGCTACTTATCGTCTAACATGAGACTTGTTTCACACATCATGCTCAATAGCGTAGCTATATGAAATTACATCTTAACTAGAAATGGGCGTGCAAGTTAGTATTTATAGGGGAATTCCCATCCATTGATATTTTTCCCCCACTATAGAAGTTGAATTCTATGGGTCAGTCCATGAGATGGTGACGTTTTTAAGAATTGAACACCATGAATTCCTTTAACATTTGTTGGAGTCTACTTCATAGGTTGTGTACATTTTTCATTGAATTCCATTACTCAATACAACATCCTGGGGCTTTGGGTAGGTGGATTTGAATTACAGTTTATCATGCAGGACAAAAGTTTGCTAGCCTTGAATGTTGGGTTGGTTCCTGTAGAGAATTTCAAATTGGAGGGGTGATTGTTCTTGCCAAAAGTGTTCATCAGCAGTGCAATGACATGTGGATGCCATGGATTTGAAGGTTGTTCAGCTATGGATCATCGTGAAGTAGATCTATGAGAGAATGTTGTATGGCCTATAGGACAGTGGATTGGTTTGTGGTAACAGAGTGGATGGCGTGTGTTTATTGAGAGACGGTCTGGTGATTTTCTTTTCATGAAGTCTCTAGAGCATGCCACATGGCATTGGTTGTAAAACTAATCAATCTTGTTCTGCTAGGAAAACTGGAGGCTGCTAGAAAGAATAACATTTCCCTAATCCAAAGGGACTCGACTGTTGATGTGGATCCATGTTGGGGCTTCATAAGTGAATCTTTATGTGTGGGCTTGGGAATCCCTGTGAACCATTAGATCAACATTGTGAGCAGATTGGATGGTGCATGGACTATGATATATGAACTTATATAAGGTTGCACAAAACAAAACAAAACCACAAAATTAATTGGAAGTGATCCACCAATTCCGTGGGGCATTGCTCTTCAATCATGAAAAAGGCAGAATGGATCTGCCATATGTAGTGGAGGACTCACTACAAGAAACACAATTTCTTTTTAAGGGACCTTCACAGTTTTTTGTAGTTTCTTAAATGGGAATTCAATGTTTTATGGTGTTCTCATCAATCTCTTGAGGGGAAGAGGGAGGAAGTAGAATCCCCAAAACATTTTCTTTTCCAACCTTCTAGTTATTGTGGCATTTGAATTCATGTGGATGCACCTTCTTTCCCTCATTAGGCTTTTTATACTATTTTCTCTTCTCTTGTTTGGCCCAAAAGAGGGAGGAAGTAGAATCCCCAAAACATTTTCTTTTCCAACCTTCTAGTTATTGTGGCATTTGAATTCATGTGGATGCACCTTCTTTCCCTCATTAGGCTTTTTATACTATTTTCTCTTCTCCTGTTTGGCCCAAAATTTAGTCAGTCTCTCTTCTTTCTTATCATTGGAATCTTTTTAGCATTCTTGATTGGCTATTTTAGCTTGCTTACTTTCGAATCCCATTGACTTTTTTGGTTATTCATAGAAATTAATATATCTTTTTGTTTCTTTTGTTCCTATTATTCTTGTTATAATGGTTTTTTTCCTCTTATTGTATTATTGAGATCAGGTTTGAGAAAAACATTTTTTAAAGATGATGTTATAATTCCTTATTTACTTGAATTTGTATGTCTAAGTTCCCATCCAGGCATTTATAAATTATAATAGTAAGTTCCGGGTACATGGTCCATTGGTATCCCTCAAGTCTTGAGGCTGTAACATGTAGTTCAATGTGTATTCAAATTTTTATTTAATGTCATTGTTTTTGCTTTCCAATATAGAAGTACATGACACTAATTCATCAAGTGTTTTTTTTCTTGTAAATAAGTAAGGAAATGCCAAGATTTTAGTAGAAACTTGTCATCCATGTTTTAATGTAGGTGAGAGCTAATGGTATTACATTTTTGAAAATATGTATTTATATTCATTTTCTAATTTCACATGTCAAGCCTTTCATACTTTAAGGATAAATAGGGCATCTTTTTTAGATAGGAAGATCCACAGTGAGTACCATTTTTTCCTATACAATTTCTGTTATTAGCTTCTTGGCCTATGTCTCTGCTCTAATGTCATTCCATTGTCATGTACATATTCACCTTTGATTTGCCATCAACATAATCTTGGACCTTAACCCATTACAAAAATGTACAGAAGGAATTTCTGTTCATTAAGTTAGGTTCTTAAAGATTATTATGTTCTCTGTTTGGAGACGTCTACCATGTATGCGGCTGTTGATTCTTTTAGGTGTCAATATCAAAATGTTAACATGCATTATAAATTTTTAGTCAATTCTATTCCCCTAACCCGATTTTTTTCTTAATCTCAGGCAAAACAATCATTATAACAAATCAGCCATATTTTTACAAGAAGGCAGAACTTTTACCCGATAGTACATTCATAATTGGTGCAGATACTGTTGCTAGAGTTGTTGATGTAAGTATGATCTCTTTTGCTATGCTATTCAAATCACATCAACTGTTGGGTTATCATCATTTGAAATTTATTTTCCTTCTAACTATATGTTAGTGCTTGTGGAAATTTATGACATATTTGAACTGCTCTCCTTCAAGCACATAATGATTAAATTGATGCAAACAAAAGGCGATTCATGCAATTTGTATATTTAGTTCATGCTCCTTAATCTAAAGGGCAGGCAACAGTGTAGATGCTCAGCTGCATGTTGGGATTTTTGGAAGCTGGTTTGTCTACTGTCTAATTCTAATTACGGTCAGTTTATTGTTTATTCCTGAAGACGAATTTCTAATGTGCACACATATCAAATAGAAAATATTAGTCATTAATAAGTTAAACCATGCTAGCAAAAGTCTTTCTTAGGAGTAAATTGGCGCAAAGAATATATATATATATATATATATATATATATATATATATAATGAATTAGGAAAAATCTGGGAAAAAATACAGAAACCCTAAATTTTATTGACCAAAAAATTGTGGAAAAATGTGAGTGATGAACATTTCCAGAATTTAATGTGATAATATCATGATTTAATCTGTCAAATATTCATTGACCCCTTTTCACTTAAAATTGCAATTGTTGGATTGAAAAAATCAGTATTACTATTAATCCTGAGCAGCAATTTATCCTTTTAAATTGCGACTTCTGCAAATATGAATTAAACCATCCTTCAAACTAGTCAAATCAACCTTCTGGCTGCTCATCAATGTGGTGGGCCCTGCAAAGAAACCTGAAACGTCAGTAAACTTAAAATATTAGAAGACAATTCAAGTAGAGTAATGTGAAGCAACACACTAAGAAAAATTACTCAATGATAAAATTGTAGGATATTCCATGTTTGCGTCTGCCTTCCTCAAATTTCAGGTGCTGTTATCAGGAAGTTATGATGACTGGATAGAAGTTACAGTCCTTGTAAAGATATTAACCATTGTACCTCTCCTTTTTTTGAAACACTGTTGCACATTGCAGCTATCTGCCATGATCATGAGAAGACACAAACATAAGCATGCATTTATGTGAAAAAAGAAAAACTATTTTCCAAAGCAATACAGATCACTGCAAGCCATTACCTGTTCTAGTTAATTCCAAGCTGCCTATTTCCATTTTTAATATTATTACAAATTTGCTTCTTCCATCTGTAAATGTTCTTGTAAGGTCATAAGATACAATAACGAATGTGTAACACACATGCTCCAGATATGCACAGTTAGTTTGTAAGTGAAACAAGATTTCTATGTTACCACCCTGGGTTCTTGGGGTTTAGATGCCATTGCAGAATTGAACGGGTCTGGGTTTGCGAGTCAGGTCAGGTTTGTTGATGGGATGGCAGGGCTGTGGATGGGTTGGTCAGGGCATAGCCCTGCCGCTCCGTCGGCACTTCTTATGGAATTTAAAAAAATGCCAAAATGTTTGATAACATATACGTATTACAGACATTAAAAAAACATCTATAGTACAAAGGAATTCAGAAAATTGTTGTGTAGTGAGCACACTAGTAGCCAGAAGTATGTGAAAGGATTGGCTAGGCCATATGATAGGTATATTAAAATAATGCTGCTAGAAATACATGAAATCCAGGCCATACCAACGAGCTGTAGTAGATATACTCTTGTCTTCTTGATCTATGCCTTTACTTGATTCAAAACAAATTTGGTATATTGTAATAATGCTGCCTTGTGCTTGTATAAATAATAATTGCCAGTATGCACATTGCAACTGCTTATTGCTTCTGTTCCAAGCTTTTCATTTTCCATGATGTAGAGTTGTTATTTATACAATATATCAATTTTATATTTAATATTTATTAATTTAATAAATAAAAAGATTTATGAAATCATATACTTATTATTAATTAAGTTATACATTTACTTCGCTAAAATTATAATTTATTATACATGCATACATCATACATGCATGCATGCATACATACATACATGCATGCATACATACATCCATGACTTAAGTCATATATATATATATTTGCAAGCTATGGGTATTTCAATATATATCTTTTTCTAGTTATCCTGGGTTAGACAACTTGGGGCCACATAAAATGAGCAATAAAGCCCAGATTTTTGTAATATTGTGCTCATCAAATCCACCTTAATAAACTTATCCATGCTGATCTAAACATGCATTAAATTTTCTGGATTTACTATTGTGTTATCAAACTTACCAACTCTGCTTCTTCCTATCCATCATTTTCTCTTCCTAGAAGTTGGTAACTTCTTACTCTGTATTGTATAAGTCCAACCAGAAAACTTACGGCTTCCTTATTACAAGGTAAAATAGTTTTTGGCCATTATTGATGCCAAATGCAGTCAAAGGACCTTACTCCTATCTTCACACTTCGTACATTTACCATAAGCTTAAGCCTGTTAAAAATAGTACCTTGTTTCCTCATAATTGTGTGGAGATGTTCCATGAGGCAGTCCTGGTAGACTTTCACTTGAGCTTTCAGACTTTTTGATCTTCATGAAGCATAAAAGACCCAGCTGCCATTGAAAGCATAGATGCACTGCTTGGGGCTTGGGCAATGTCGAAAATATTCTGACATCTACCGGACAACCTAGGGTCTAGCATACTTTTGATCATGGTATAGTGAATTGTGATTAAGTCTTCCCCATCTATATCATTTGCCAACCCCCATAACCTTAATATCGAGAACCTGGGCTCTGGGTTCACCAATTCCTTGTCAATATAATTGGCAAATCTCTTCAGTAGCCTTTGTTGCAATGAGTCTGCCAGCACCCAGGAGATCTGTTTTGTCCTTCTCCACTTCTGCCCTTAGTTTTTTCTTGCCTTTGTATTTTCCTCTGCTTTTCTAAACCTGCTTCCTGACATTATCTGTATTTATTTCAATGGTGTTTGTCAAGAGTGTCTTAAGTTATATGGTGGCATAATATTCACTATCCTTATCAAATAATTCATGGGGAGTAAATTGACATGAATTACCTGCCACCATTCATCACGATGATGTTCTATAATTGAAATCTATGTTGCCAAATTCTTCCCTGGCAACCCTAAAGTCTGGTCCGGGTCTTGAAAAGTCTGGTCCGGAATCCATTCTTGCAAAAGTCTGCCGCAGACCTTCAAAGTTTGCCCAAATTCTGTCAGACGAACCCGGCACAAATTTTGCCATTTTTATGGCGAATTTGCAAATCCGCGGCAGGACCCGAGCCGAATTTGGCCAAGAAAAAGATACTGTTGACTTTTTAAAAGTTTTTTTGGTCTATTGTAGTCAATTCGACCCTAAAATAGACCACTACAAAGGCCAAAAAGGTAAAGCATATGTCATTTGGAGTTGGACTAAAACATTAATATATATGGTGGTGTATTTTTCTGTGTTGCTTTACTATTAGCATAGTGGTGTATGAACTTATTTGCTGCTGCATATATATATACATCTATAAATATATATCTTTTTAAAAAACATATGTTTTTTGTACGGACAAACCTAGAACGAACTTGAAGCCACCCCCAAAAAAGTTTTAACGAATTTCGAACCTGAATCTGAACAGGCAACTTAGATTGGAATCCATCTGCAAGATGTACTCTGTGGGGCATGATGGTGGTGGTAGTAGTGAAAACTACATGTACCTCTTGGTTATATTTCATAACCTCTTGTAACTCTTTCCTTATACAGCCCATCCAACTATATATTTATCACCTGTCACTATAATTTCTATCCATATGGCTCCTTAGCATGTAAGTATATATATAGCTGTACATGTAATTAAGAATTTTTTTATTTGTCGTACTGGTATACTTGAACCCCTAACCCGTACCCAAACTGGCAACTTAGCAAGATTTGATACAAGTGTAGCTTATCTCAGGTTATGAATGCAGACTGTCTCAAGGTGGCCATACTTGCCAGCATACATGTCTAACATATGAAATCTAAACATGATGGTCAATAGTAGTCTATTTTTCACTAAAATTTGCAAGAACGAGTTACAAGTTGAGACCTAGACCTCCTGTATCTCAAAAACCTATGGGTCACACTTGTTGCTGTTGTTTTAATAATTTAGTAGTTCCTGGTTGCTAACCAACTGTTCATGAGACGAATTTCAACATGATGGTTATCCTTAACAGATTATGGGGTACTGTGGAAACAGCTGGGTGCTTCCTCTTTGAACCTTGCTATATCAGAATTATAGCAGGATAAGCATATAATTATCAGAATTGACTGGAATCTATTAAGAGACGTGGATTCAGGCTTAGTATCAGTGTTTTTCATGCTCACTAAGTGGGTATCACAAGGAATGGATCGAACATTCTTCAAATTGTACAGTCGCACAGATAAGAAGAGTTCTGTATTTACAGATTTCTTCCCATCTTTGGGCTAGTTTAGGACAATGATAATCTAGGCCTACAAGTCCATGAATTCGCTGCAAAAAATGTAATACATTATTATTCATTCAAAATTTATAACACCAATAGAGGTTTCATAACTTCAACTGGGATCACATGGTTCGAAGAGTCACAAATGATTCCTAGTCTCAAATAAATTTTTCCTAATTAATTCTAAACTCCTAAACCATCTCAAAGCAATATGCTCTCACTTATTCAATGTAGCCCTAATACAGGCTATATAGCAAAAGATAATCAACACACCTCAAAGAGGAATAATGCTATAATGAGTAATGGACAAATAGCGCACCATAGACCTCTTGTACATAGTTTTCATTTGTTCCTGTTTTTCCTATGACCCAAAGTCCCACTCAATTTCACCTTTAACTGAATTTTTGTTATTTTTCCTGCAGCTAGCTCTAGTTTTAGTGTGTTTCCTATGCTTCGATGAATAGTGAACAAATGGGCAATGAAGACCTAATATTAGCATTCCTTTTATCCTGTTTTACCAATTGGTCAAAGTTCCAAGCAAGGCCACATCTTATCACCTTAAGTTGAAATCTGTTTCATGTGGTTCTTGGAAATAATAGAAGTTCAATCATGATTGCCTCTTCATTACTTCTTGCACAGATTTTCTCTTCTGGTGCTCATTGATCGATGCTTCTTGAAACATGATTTGATAGGGTTAAATGGCATTGCAAATCTTTTTATACTGAGTCGCCAAATTGGAATTGGGGATGGGTACGGATATATGAGTATATGTATATGTATATGTATATATATGTACATACATATTTACATATATTACATAAAATTAAATAATTAATTATATATACAAAATAAAATATACTAATCATACCCATGTAGAGATTCAACTTCTTTATGATGCTTAAACTAACCACTTTAACATGCTTAATTCAACCACCTTAGATGAACTTAAAAGAACAATAAAATAAAAATTATCACCATAAGATAGCAGCAACAAAGAGGCACAAATCAACAACCATTAGAAGATCATCTCACAACACGAGATTTATGTGTAGAAAAAACCCTTTTGGGAAAGAACACCTAAAAGAGGGGCCAAGTATGTATTATCTTCAAATGTGAGATTGTATTACATAACTTCCATCACTCCGTGTATAATCCAACATCACTTGTGTGCAAAGTTTTCACTCTAACTCATAATGTTACCTTTCAATTACCATAACCCTTGTTTATATAGAATTTGCACCCTATAAGCAGGGCATCCAAGTTGTTTATCATATCCAAATAATCTTTCAATGTGCATGACCACAAGGTAAAGGAACATAACCACCATGAAAGAAGATATTCACACATTGCAAAAAACAAGAGCTCCAAGTCACCAACATGCAAGGAACAAACACATGACCTACTCAATGAAAAACAAGATCCTCAACCATGAGCTTCTATTGCCCACCATAGATCCTATTGACAATACCTATCTGAGAGTTAGATGCCATGGCTTCGAATTTAACAGATCTGCAAGCAATGTTAACACACAAAACATCCATTGTAGTCCACAAGCCTCCCAACAATTGGTTAAACAATTATACCTTTGATACCAAATGTTGTTTAAAAGAACAACCTCCAATTCAATTGGTAATCATTAAAGCTCAATTCATGCTATGATATCAATTGGTGAGATAAAAGGCATACACTAGTAACTACTACAATATGAAAATGTTAAATGTATACGAATCTTATTTTAAGTTGCCTTAAAATGGAATCATTATGTAGAGATTAAACTTCTTTATGATGCTTAAACCAACCACTTTAACAGGCTTAATTAAACCACCTTAGATGAACTTAAAACAACAACAAAATAAAGATGACATCACTATTAGATAGCAGCAACAAAGAGGCACAAATTAACAATCATTAGAAGTGTTAGGAATAACAGTCCACAAAACAACTGAGAGGGGGGGTGAATCAGTTGTAATCTAGATTATTAAACTTTATACTTTATAAACCAAGTCTGCAAATGTAAATGATAACACAGTAATAGCCAACACCATAACACAATATTTGTTGTCGAGGAAACCTTGTTAAAGGTAAAACCCTGGTGGGAATTAACACCCACAAATAATGTACTGAGAGTATCGTATCCCTGTTAAAAGATATTAGCCATGTTAGGAGCTTATTACAACATTACAGTACACAGTCCCTGTTAGGAGACAGACCCTATTAGGAGTCAAAGAAAATAGTAGGCTCACTGCCAAGGCACACTGCCCAAAGAAGGTTAAAGCCACCCTCAAGGATTTACAATC
>MU224462.1:3917426-3937362 GCA_018584345.1 Thuja plicata | reverse complement strand
TGTGTTCTCATCTTGTTCTGCCAACTGTCAAAGTTTTCAGAGTCAAACTTTGGACTATCCTTCCTGTAGTAAGTCATCTTCAAGATCACCTCAAGCTGTTAAACTTTCTCTCTGAGGACCAATAGCTTTGATACCAATTGTTAGGAATAACAATCCACAAGACAACTGAGAGGGGGGGTGAATCAGTTGTAATCTAGATTATTAAACTTTATACTTTATAAACCAAGTCTCCAAATGTAAATGATAACACAGTAATAGCCAACACCATAACACAATATTTGTTGTCGAGGAAACCTTGTTAAAGGTAAAACCCCGGTGGGAATTAACACCCACAAATAATGTACTGAGAGTATAGTATCCCTGTTAAAAGATATTAGCCCTATTAGGAGCTTATTACAACATTATAGTACACAGTCCTTGTTAGGAGACAAACCCTGTTAGGAGTCAAAGAAAATAGTAGGCTCATTGCCAAGGCACACTGCCCAAAGAAGGTTAAAGCCACCCTCAAGGATTTACAATCCGAATCAAGTGTATAAAGAAAATACACATTCCAGCGAATTGTCTGATAGCAACTGTCTTTGCTTGGTCAGTTCCAATGATGTATCAACTCTGCTTCGTATCCAGCAGTCAACAAGCTTCGCAGCTTCCACACTCTCTTTCTTTTCTCTATCACACTTCTTCTCAAGAATTTATCTTTCATATATACCCTCTTACAATAATTCATTAGGTCGGCTAGTTAAGCTTTCCTAATACATAATTAACTAGGTCGGCCAATTCAGGCTTTCCATCATACAAATAATTACATAGCCCCTTGCTAAGATACACACGGTATCTATAACAAGTATACAACATTTACAATCCATTACATATGTTTCCAGATCCGCAATTCATGCTCACAATTAATTTCACACGCTACATGTCTGAAGTCGGCCAGGGAATAGGTCTTCTTTAGAATACACCCCACAGCTGGCGTCATCAGTAACCAATCAACAATCGAACTCAACAACTCTATCATATGTCGGCTATCCATCGGTAAGCTCGCAAGTTCTGAAATATCGTCGCCAGAAAGATATACCCAAAACACAGAGACCTGCTCTGTCCAGAATCACAGTTACAGTCCAGAAAACCAGTCTTCACTAAATCAACTGTAACATCCATAGTAGGTAACATAAAGTCAAGCGACCTTAGGGATAAGGTCAGCACACATCCTTTTGCATAAGTCCAACTTCGATCGTTCTGAATCATCTGTACAGTGTCCATACACTACATCCAGTTAAGTAGCCAATCTGTTTTCTCCATAGAAATATATGTTGACATCAGTGACAAAACAGGAATATCAACAGCATGATCAGTAACCAAAACTGATATCATCCAACAAGAAGATCATCTCACAAGACAAGATTTACATGGAGAAACACTTTCGGGAAATAAATCCACCTAGAAGAGGGGCCAAGCATGTATTATCTTCAAATGCAAGATTGTATTATATTAACTTCCATTACTCCATGTATTCAATCCAACATCACTTGTGTACAAAGTTTTCACTTAACTCGTAATGTTACCTTTTGACCAAGGGGTGCTTCGGGATCTATTTTTATGGAGTTGCAGGTTCCATCAACTAAAAAAAATATTTCTACAGGATTAAATTGAATATTTCTTCAAAAGTAGCAGCTCCTACCTTTTAGAGCTGCATATTTGAGTGGGTTGAAAAGGTGGGGGGCTAAAATTTGCCCCACCAACTTAGGCTTTTTTCTGCCACTTGTTAATCATATGAAAATTTTAAATTCTTATAATTATATTTTTTTCTATTTTAAATTTGTTTAGCCACCTGAATAGAATATGGTAAATAAAAAATTGATGAGATCAACAGCTTCCATAAATTGTGGAGCTTAAATATTTAAGCACGAACTCCACTAGAAAATTCGTGGGACCTCCTAGTTTAAAATAATCCTATGTTACCAGATCCCTCTGATATGCCTCGAATCCTGATTCTGGTACGATCCGGATCCTGATTCTGCTCGGATTCCTTCCGGATTCCAGTCCGGAATTTGGGCAGAACCCGGAGGAATCCACAAGAATCTGAGCATGCAGGTGCCCAAAATCGGGCCACATGCCAATTTTTTTATTCTTTTTTAAAACTAAAAAGCCTCTAAATCCTAATTCGACCAGTAAAGCATGCATTTGGTCATTTGATGGTCATTCATTCATCTCTCAAGCATTTTTCACCATTTTTTCTTTGTTAATCATGTAATGACATTTTGAGACTTTTGCAAAGTAT
Organism: Thuja plicata; assembly: GCA_018584345.1. Taxonomy (NCBI): domain Eukaryota; kingdom Viridiplantae; phylum Streptophyta; class Pinopsida; order Cupressales; family Cupressaceae; genus Thuja; species Thuja plicata. The sequence continues at coordinate 3,935,084 of MU224462.1, read as the reverse complement.
GAATATGATATAATCATATAATGGCAATTATGGATTTATCATTTTATGAGAATCACGCTTCTAACTTCTTTTTATTATCATTATATGTTTGAAGTTTTGAACTAATGATGAATGAGCATTGACATGTTAGATGTATGGAATCTATGAACATACATACATATATATATATATCGAAAATGTCTATATATATACCCGCGGAATTAGGATCCGGCCCAAAAATTTTTTTGCCGAATCCCCGAATCTGGATCCGAATCCGAATCTGAACCAGAATCAGGATCGGCTACTTAGAAATAATTCTAAACAATCTCAGCCACACCCATTGAATTTTTTTAGGAAGCCCCCATCCATGGGACTGTACCCTTATCATATCTGAACACCTCTCTTGGGTAAATCCAAGCATTAATGCCATAGCATCATGCAGGTTGCAATCATTTTACTCACCTCCCGATTTGAACACCTAGTTGTTGTTAGTTTCTAGGTGGTTATTATTTATAACCATGAAATGTTTTAACTTTAGTAATAGCCACACAACATGACAAAACAACCTCATGGGAAGTTGGGCACCCAAAACTGCTATATCCTCCAAAATTCTCATCTATTAAATAGTAAATTTATGCCTGTAAAAACCCGTTCCTATCCTCAGTATAAAATTAATTACCCTACCAATAAAACTTACCATAATAGTAAAACCCTAATGGTAAAATTTAATTACTGTTGACGGTGAATCGCTTAACCCTTTTAAATTATTTACAAACAATATTAAGAGTATTATATGACATAGGATTTACAAGGTTGATGGCACCTTAATCCTAACATGACAAAACACATGCACACATGCGCGCACAGACACACACACACTTGTTGATGCTAATAGTGCCATTCGAGGTGAACAATGCCATAGATTTATGCACTTCTTTTGGCACACAAACTGAATAGCTTGCAAAAGTCAACTAGCTTGTGCTTATAATCTTGTTAGCATTTTATTTTGTCTCTTTTAGGACAACGCAAAATGGAACAGCATGTTAAGGATAAACATTTTTTTCAAATTAGAAGAGAAAGCTCCCTCGTAACTATAAAATCATATAAACCCAAGAACTGATGGGGATAAGCTTTGGCTTTCTACAATATGGACACAATTAGGATTGACAATGAGGGAAGCCACTTGACTAGTAAACATATGCTTCATTGGTAATCACCTACACCACATTTTTGTTGAAGTAAATAGCTTCAAGAGAAATTTTGTATCTACCTTCAAATTATTGTTTACTATCTTTCTGGAGATGCTGAGTATGTGTTCAAGGATGAACGATTATTTCTCCATCTGAGACTCTCGATTAGAGAGTATTTTTAGTAGCTTGCATCCGCTATATGAAACGGTTCTTTTCAGTTACTTGTTTTGCAACTCAATGGTCATCACGTGGAGTATGAAGAGTCACCGCGTGAATGATTTTAGACTCCCCGTTGCTACGCAAAGAGTCATCCGGCTGCATATCAAAGGTCAGAGGTTTCAAGAGGGAGTCTATCCGCCTCCTATTTGAAGGCTTTCTTGCATGCATCTTGGCACAGGCTCTCATTGCTATCTCTATTATTGGTTGTGTTGATTTAAGGATTCAACTACCTAGAGATTATCGACAATTTAGTTCTGAGTGTATTTCCATTTTGTTGTGGCATATGTGTGGATTCTGAGCATTATATCTAGCATTTGTTATTAATCAATAAAGGACTTTTTCGTGTGGATGGATTTTTCGCCCTCAAGTGGAGGGTTTTCCCAAGATAAATTATGTGTCTGTGTTGATTATTTGATCTTTTGCTGCTTATTTAATCGTGGTATAAAGACATTAACATGGTATCAGAGCGGGTTTAAGCAAGCATCTTGTCTATGGAGTTAGAAGAAGCATTCTTTCTGCTGTCAGCAAACAGAGTGTATTGTTTATGCGTTAAATATATTGGTTCAATCGTTGGTGTTTCCGTTGAAGTTTTGAGTGTTTGATTGGAGTTATATTTGTTTCAGTTTATATGTATTTTTTGAGTGTGTAGAGTGAGATAATTATTATGATGTTGAGATCTATGGTAATGTTCTAGGAGTTCTATACGTATTGAAGACTCAACAAATAACAATTATCGGCTGAGCTGATTGGTGGTGGAGGGCAGCGTGCTGCAATTTGCGTTCTCCACGAAGATAAAGTTTGTGGTGTGTGAAATATGCTCCTAGGGCTTGAGAAAGTAGTCAGCTACAGTAGGGTGGCTGAGGAGTAGGAGGGGTTTGAAATATTCAGATTGAATCTCAGTGATTTTGTGAGATCTCACTATATAAACATGGGTTCTATTGCTCAAAGCACTCGAAGCCGCATGTTGTGTTGCCTGGCTTGCACTGGGGCTGTGGAACCTGCTTGCAGATGTTGAAAGAGGGATTTGACTATAAAGAGATAAGTACTTCATACCCTTGAATGATGTTCATGAATCTTTTCTAGTTATTAATTCATACAGTGAATCATGTTTTCTTCTAGCATTTTTTTTTTCTCTTCAGGATGGGTTGATCCTTTGAACTATTAGTTATCTCTGTAAAATGCTTCCAGGATGAATCAAGGAGAACAAGGATGATGAGAGATTGCAGTCTCAGCTGAGTTGGTGGCTCTTGAAGAAGAACCTATTCAGATTGTCTTATGATCAGTTTCTTCTAAGGGGAGAAAATTCAGAGGGAGCTTGTGTGGCAGAGGGAGAGTGCCAAGTCCTTTGTAGAGGATCAGCAAGCTCGTGTAGCAGTGTGACTGCAAAAGATCTTTTTTCAGTCAAACATTGAAGTCATCAGTTATTTATTGTGATATTCATAGCTGTGAGAATGTTGCCCCTGCTGAGAGGGAGTCTTTGCTAAGGAGTCTTAGCATTCAGTTGATCTTATTATGAGCTTAATGAGTTCTTCTCTGTGAGTGAGAAGTTCAAGGTGCAATCCTTTCTATGAGTTCTTCTCTGTGAGGGAGAAGTTCGAGGTGCAATCCCTTGTTAATGGGTTCTTCTCAGTGAGGGAGAAGTTCGAGGTGCAATCCCTTGTTAATGACTTATTCTCCGTGAAGGAGAAGTTTGAGGTGCAATCCCTTGTTAATGCATTCTTCTTTGCGAAAGAAGTTTGAGGTGAAAGCCCTTGTTCCACCCTCTGGGAGTAGCCATGGTGGATGTCATGTGAGAGACTCCATGACAACATCACGTTGAGTGGCTCCATGATGAGATTTTGTGTTTATTTCACACATGGTGAACATCATGTTGAGAGACTCCATGATGCTATCACGTTGAGAGACTCTGTGATAATCTTTTGCTATTTTCTCACAAATGGGTGTAGCCATTGTGAGTGTCTCCATGACATGCGTATCTGGAAATTTCTCCTTTGCTAGGAGGGAGTGTTGAAGTAAATAGCTTCAGGAGAAATTTTGCATCTACCTTCAAATTATTGGTTACTATCTTTCTAGATATGCTGAGTATGTGTTCAAGGATGAATGATTATTTCTTCACCTGAGACTCTCGATTAGAGAGTATTTTTAGTAGCTTGAATCTGCTATGTGAAGAGGTTATTTTCAGTTACTTGTTTTGCAACTTAATGATCATCACATGGAGTATGAAGAGTCACCTTGTGAATGATTTTAGACTCCCGCGTTGCTACACGAAGAGTCATCCGGTTGCATATCAAAGGTCAGACGCTCCAAGAGGGAGTCTATCCGCCTCTGATTTGAAGGCTTTCTTGTATGCATCTTGGCACGGGCTCTCATTGCTATATATATGTTATTGGTTCTGTGTTGATTTAAGGATTCAACTACCTAGAGATTCTCAACAATTTAGTTCTGAGTGTATTTTCAGTTTATTGTGGCATATGCGTGGATTTTGAGCATTGTATCTAGCATTTTTGATTAATCAATAAAGGACTTTTTCGTGTGGCTGGGTTATTCACCCTCAAGTGGAGGGTTTTCCCAGGATAAATTATGTGTCTGTGTTCATTATTTGATCTTTTGCTGCTTATTTCAATCCTAGTATAAAGACATTAACAATTTTGAGGATTGACCTCTATGGCTTTTCTTCAGGTTTGAGATTGAAATTAACATTCTTGTGTTTTCCTAACCAATCAATTGACCTTGGGAAGGAAGGTCCATCAATTGTAATGTACCCTTTTGGGATATACCTAATTTTGCCCAAAAAATAACAAATCCCAAAATATAATTTATTTACAACAGTATACTTTCACTAGATTACAAAATAGTAATTGAGTTTAGGAAAAATAATCAATTAACATCAAACAAATGATATTGAAGTTTCCTACCGTAAACATGCACTCTATAGCTTCAACCATGTCATAAACTTGAGGGGAAAGCACCAAAGGATGGCAGGAGACTATCCTCAATTAAGTCCAAGAGCATCGAACAACCAAGTAAATCTGAACCCTTGGCCCACAAGAAACCAACTTAATGGGCGTCCGCTTAATTGAGTGAACCCGTAGTCCTACATCTCCCTATTATGTTTCCTTGCCAATTCCTATTCTTGTTCGATGTCTTGCATATTAATTTCTTATTCCCTTTAAACCTTCTAAGGAGAAAGTACAATAGGACACCAGGAGACTGCCCTCCACAACTAAGCCCAAGAGTGCCAAACAACCAACCAAGTCAATCCTACCCCTTGGCCCACAAGCAATTCAACTCAATGGGTGGTCTACTTAATTGAGTGAACACATACTCTTGCATCTCCCTATTATGTTTCCTTGCCAATTCCTATTCCTATTCAATGTCTTGCATATTAATTTCTTATTCTCTTTTTACCTTCATAGCTCATTGAGGAGACACATCTCTTTGAAAAGAGATATTCATTTAAGGGATCATGTGTCCTAATTACTGCCTTATTGTTCAATTCAGATCTGATTTTCTGATTATAATTAAATGTTTCATTTCATTCCATGATCCTTCAATGCTTGGAATGAATTCTCCTTTATACTTTGTTGGTGAGAGGGTCACCACCTTTTGTAAGAATAGAGTCACCCCTTTTCACTGTTGCCTCCGAGAATAATAAATTATACCCCAAATTTGATCCTCCTTGGATGTCCTCAAATGAAACTTTCTCCCTTTTATATCTTCCAATTTGAGGGAGTCACATCTCTTCATCATGTCTGCCCTTTGCAATGGTCACAACATTTCACAATTACCACCTTTGAAAGAATCATAGCCCTTCATCATTTTCACTTCCTTATTTTTTCCTATTCCTTCTTTCTTCCATTAATCATTCCTTAATTCCTATACTGCATTCTTTCTTCCTCCCTATCCCCTTTCTAATGAACTCTTCACCTTTTAATAGCTCATGTTTGAAGGAGTCAACTCTTCATTTCATACCTTTTGACCATTCATTCAACTTTATTAAATTTTAATTCTATTATTATTTATTATTAAATCCTGTTTCAAAAGAGGGGACATTACATCAATGCATGTAACTAAAATGTTGATGGGTGGGTGGTGTCTAATGTTCTTTCACACATCCATGATTATATTGCAGCCATGTGTTATCCATTTGGCTCTTTTCTCCATCATCAAGTTAACCTTAGAATAACTTTCTCCAAGATAGTGATTCTCAATCTAGTCTCAGTAGGACCCACATAACTAGGGATAGCTCTGGCTACCTTGTCAATAAGCTCCTTGTAGAACAAATGTTAAACATGGAAAGGAATGACATTACCAACATAGAAGTTGGCAGTGATCTCATCTGCAACCTCCCTTTCTCGCACATTGAACATATTTGTGATTGGGTTTGGTGATGATGAACTCACAGCTTTTCGTATGCCACTTTATTCCACTGCAGTCACCTCAAATGATGGATATGAAGGCGGTCTAACAAAACCTTGTTATGTACATTAAACAGTTGTTGCAGTGATGCCCCCTTGAGATAATTTGATCATCTCATTCTCAACCATTTAGTGAGGCACGAGTTTGCCACAATACCCAACCCCTTTACTGGGGTATGTGAAAATTGTGCATTAACATTCATAATGCTTCCCTTGTAATTTGGGCTAATGTTGCATCTGCAATGCTGATTTTCACCTAAATTAACTAGTCTGTTTTTGTCAAACAATGTTGCAAACTAGTGCAAATGAGTTTTCTTGTTAAATGGGCCTTTGGCATATGTTGCCAAAACTTGGAAGGGTAATCTGATGTGACGCACTCTCAATTGAACTGTTTGTGCTTATGGTTGGGCTTTGGCTGCACTCAGCTGATTGCTCCCCATTCCCTCAATTTCATCAACCAAATCAAGGTCATCATTGGCACTAAACGATGACATCATGACCCTATAAATGCACACAACAAAAAATAATAATATTAGTATAGAAAACAGAGATTATTTAATATATTTAACTTTAAAAAAGCACCAGGTTTGTCTGTTAAAAACAATATAAAACAAAAGATTTGCAAGTTTGAACAGTTTTAAAGCTAGGTTTGAATGTTTGAACAATTTAAACTCTTCAAGATGATGTATGTAAGTTTATAATGGCAGTGTTGAAGGTTTGAAGGAAAAAGAAAAAGGCGATGGACACTCAAAAGCATTTGCATGTATATGAACCTCCAAAGAGAAAACGAAAAGATGAAAATAAACGAACATAAAAACATAAAAACATAAAAACACAAGGATGTGCTACATATCTTCTTCGTTTGTCGATTTTTATCAGCTCTCTTAATCTTTCATTTGGTTGAACTTTCTTCTTGTATGTATAACACAAAACCTGAAAATGCAAGTAGAAGAAATAAGCTGACAGTGGGCTAGGGCAAATTGAGGTAAATAATATTTCTTTTATGTTGGGGTTTCTTGTGGGGCACCTAAGTGTTCAGGGTTTTTGAAATTGTAAAACAATGAGGTTTATTTTCCATAACTTATAAGTGTGACATTCTTGGGGGGGTCATAGGGACATCGGGGATACCTCAAGCCCTTGGGGTCCCTGTTTGAGGTAAGATCCTAAGAAACGTCCCCATGCTGAGGGCATCCATAGGATGCTCCTTAAAAACAGGAGAAAAGGGGGGTGTGGTTGGGATTTTTTTTCCCATCCCCAAAATGGCCACCCATTCAAAAATGCCTTAAAACCTCCGGGGTCTTCGCCTCTAGGGAAGATTGATGAAAACTCTGCCTGAGGCTTTGGACTCCATTAAATTCAGCAGGTTTGTCAAAATTTGGTGATCAAGGAAATCATGTTTGCTCTGACCTAAATTCAAGTAGGTAATGAGGCCAAAAAAATAGTATAGAAATAGAGCATTCATGACCAACCTAGATAAAATATTTAATAAATAATGCATGGAACAGGATTAGGACTTGGCACTTTTTACATAGACCAGAAACATAGCAAAGTACAACAGATTCTCTTGAAGAGGATAACAATCACAACCATATCAAATAACAAGAGAGAACCCTAGAGCTATGTCCAATCATAATCTATATTGAGAAACTTTCAAAAACGCGTGCCAGTTTGGACAACCCTCCTAAATCTAGTACCAAACACGTGATAGACCAACCATAACAAATAGAAAATTAAATGTTTTCATACAAACATATTTCTTGGTTTTAACACCTGCTAATTTATTATCTTCTAGATTTTAATAACAAAGATTCAGCTCGAGTATGTGAAGAGAGTACATAAGAAAGGTGTATTTTAGGCTACGAGAAAACTAATACCTACACTGATTCACAGCCATGTTCCTTTTGTGAAACAATTACACTCTTAAGACATGGAATCCAAATAATCTTTCATGTATATTTTTTTATGTGTGAACGAATCAAGGAAGACACGAGTTTCATTGCCTCGATCTAATATTTAATTTTAAAGTTGATTATTTTGAGATATGCGTCAGGCTTATGGTTCCTGGTTTGAGAAAGACTCCTCAATTTTGCCACTTGCAACTGATCAAAAGACATTAACTGCAGATTCAGTTCAACTTTATCTTACAATTTGCTTCATCTGCATCTTACACTCTTCCCTTGTGTTTCACATCTACTAGTTCATTGGTAATTTGTAATTTCAAATAGAACTTGCTTGTATATTCTCACGAGACAAATTAATAGAATCTATGGTTGCTTTTCTACAATTTTAATATAGATTATTTCTTAGTTGTAGTTCTATTTGAAACGTGGTGGTTTGAAATCAACGGTATTTCATGTCATATACCTTTTTCTTTATTTATGCATTTTGAAGTGGGTCTTTCAGATGATTTAAGCAGAACATATGTGTCTACATTTTTTTTCCCAAACATTCCAGACTTTTGCTCCTCGTGTAGAAAAACACAACACCTACCTAGTTTAATTGTATTCTCAAGGTGGTGCCATTTGTTGTTTAATGGAACTGGTTCCTTTTATGGCTAACTATAATGAGTACATATTTCAGCCAAAATACTATGGTGACAGCTATGAAAGAATGTTGGAAGTATTATTGGGCGTCAAACAACTTGGTTGTGATTTCCTTGTCGCTGGACGGAATGTTGGTGGCACCTTCAAGGTATAATTTACATGAAATTTCTGTTCTGCGCACGTCTCTTAGTATTTGTGCCCATTAAATGACTCATCATATGCAGAGACATGCTTTTAAGATTTTGTTTCATTTGGCATCCAGGTTCTTGCAGATTTTGATATTCCTATGCAATTGGAGGGCATGTTTTCACCAATACCTGAAGCATTGTTTCGCATCGACATATCATCAACAGAAATAAGAGCAAAGCTTCACTGATCTACTGGTTCCTTAGAAAAAATGTTAAAACTTCTAAGATAAATTGCCCAATTTGGCTATGATATGGTTATATTGCATGCTTCAAAATTTAGAACACATACTTGTGAGCCCTAATGCTCTGAATCCCTGGTACATTGAAATGTATTAATACATAAGTTCTGATATACCATCAACCTTGAGTTTTAGAAACCCGAAAAGAAAATTTTCTGCATCCTAAGCACTCAAGTTTTGCAAACAATTATCAGTACAAGTATTAAATGGTCAGTATATTATTTCATGTTTGTGTTGATTCAAAATTCTAACGAGTTTTATTGTTTTCAAATAACAATTTGGCTTATGATGACAATATTCTTTGTTCAATGAAGTTGGAAGTTAGAAATGCATTTATTGTAATTTTCTGTTTATGTATTGAAATTATGTACCGCATTTTCTGCTACTCTGGGGATATTGTATGGCACATACTGATCGTACCTTGTTATAAGGCCTATGGGCCTCCTATCACTCTTTATGAAGGATACTAAGTGTTTCATAGAGTTTTAGAATGTGGACACAAGTTTTTGGGATAGAGAGGGGGACCTTGGACCCAAATTTGGAGGTGGTGGGGGAGATGCTAGTACATCTATATAAAATATTACTCGGAAAATTAGTTATTAATAAAGTATAATAAATTGAAATCACTAAATGTAAACTACCAAAAACAATGAATTGAAAATGCTAAATACCGATATATTATAATATTCAAAATTTCAATTTGAAGATTATATTTAAGTACAATAGGCCAATGCCTTAGTGGTCTAATCATCTAGATCCTCTCACAATGTTGGGGCAAACTTCTCATTATTGGAATTGCTCTACACATCTAGTTCAAGGTCTTCAAATGCACACCAACCAATCTTGCTTGTGCTCAATCCACATTAATCTATGTTGGCTCCTCTAGTTCTACATCCCACACGGCACTAGACTCTTCTTCCATGTGAGCATGCTGCAATCAAGTAACTGAAATGTGCAATGTACAACTACAATTTTATCTATCTGCTATCCTAGATGTAGGCTTGCTTCTTTTAAGGGAATGGATGAAGTTGTTTGTATCGTGGTTCCTTTACGTAATAGAGGAACTAAAAACTTGAGACAATAGGTTGATGACTAGTGTGGTTCTTAGGGAATTAGGTCCATGTATAGTCCACGATAGCATTGGATCATCTTGTGCCATAGTATGCAAATTTGACTTTGCCTCTTTTGTATAGTCCTTGAGCATCAAATTTGGACCACTCATGATCAATGGTGGTGGCATTCTCTATGTTATAGATTTTTGTATTTGCCTTCATAAAACTTATGTTCACTTCAGCCTGTATCATAAAGATGATTTTGCTAGGACTTTGTGTGTTCCACTTTTGTTCAATGTACATGCAACCATGATTTACATACTCAGTGAGTACTTGCCTTTTGTTTTGCCTCCACAAGTAACTCACACATTGTAGGGACGTCAAGTGCTCGCAGTGAACTCGTTAGAATCTCGGAGGGGAACTCGTTGTACAGGGAACTTGCCAGACGTGCCCAACATGCACCGTAAAATCCCAAGAAATGCGCAAAACATGCCTAGAACATGCAAGAGACACAATGTGATATGGGAGGAAGATGTGTTAAATGTAGAAAAAACATGTATTTTTTTTTTCTTTAAAAACCCTCTAATCACTCAACTCAGAAGCCCTCCACACGATTTCAAAGGGATTAGTGATTTACATGTAATTTTTTAATTGTTTTAAATTTTTCTATTTTCGTCTTTGAAACTTTTTGTTTCAAACTTTTTCATAATCTTCACAAGAACATTGTCAATGTTTACAATGATGGAAACAATTCAAATATCTGAGAATAATTTCTCTTGCAACAATCTTGGAGATGGATTTAGATGCACTTAACAATAAAAAGTTCTTTAATTTTTAAAATTTTAATAATATTAATGGGCCATGATAGATAAATAGTTCTTTTTACTTCTCTTCCACAATATTAAGTAGATGTCTTGAATATGGAAATATACTAGGAGAAGAGCACAAGTTATCCCCCACATTCTAATAACCGCACACTCCAAGCACATTTGAATCCCCAATTTTTTTTTTTTTGTATTTTAGCTAATATTAAATTTTAAAATGACCAATAAAGATTTGCAAACTACAACAATACATGTTCACTATTGAATGTGTAGTTGACCAATAAAAGTTAACAAGTAATGGTACATATCTATTTCCAATGCACCTCAAGTTGCACAAAATTACATGAATTTTACATTTATTAAAACACTTTAATGCTTACAATTACCACCATATGCAAGTGGTCCAAAATTTATAATATATTGTATTTACATACAAACATGCAGAGTTAATGGTGCATAGTATGTCATAACATAAAACAACTATCAACTATATGTGTTATCAAATTAACCATCACAAATCAATGCACTCAGTTTCCACATTTGAATGCTTTTATAAGAGAAAATTTCCAATATCATTTTCATCACAGTTTCTCTCTATTTTCATTGAATATCCTCTACAAAATTTAGAGCTTTCAAAGGCAACCTTTGCACATTCCTAATTGAAGGGTGTTTATTCAAGTTGGTATACCCCAACTTCAATGTTATCCCATATGTAAATGGAAATGGGCAACATTAAGATACTAGTTAATTCACGTTTTCATAAATTAAACTATTGTTTTTAATTAAGCAGAGAAAAGGGCCCTGATACCTCTGAGAGTTAGAACAACAAATAACACATCATAGAAATACACACAAAACAACAACCAACATCACACAACTAGAAGCACATAAAATACCCTGTTACAAACACTCCCAAAATATAAGAAAAAATATAGTCAGACAGGGACACAACCCTCAAGTCAAACCTATCAGCTAGCATCATAATCATATAACCATAATCCATCATAGTATCACTTAAACTAGGACCTAGATCAACACTATCACCAATACTACCGTAGAAAAATAGAGTCTTAACAAACATGCAAGCCTTAGAATCCATACTTGAAGGATTGTAAAATATAGAGAAACTATCACTATCTATCTTAAGCCATAACAAGTTGCTATACCTAAGGGAACTACACAGAACAATAAACTTAAACATCAAAACAACAACAAAATGGCTAGAAGCTCGGTACCCCAACAAGAGTCGCATCATTATTTATTGTTGAGGAGCTCCCAATTCCTTGAGAGCCTTTGCATCTAGTCCTTCCAAGCATCCCGATCCATCTCCATGTCCAGAAAAGCTTCCACTTGTTGTCTAGTACCTTGCGACTTCTTGGCCTTTTGTCTTAACTTGCTCAACAACAAAACAAAGCCCATTGTCGATTTCCTCGTGATCCCATTCTTATAACATAGAGAAAACTTATAGCTCTATCCAGATGATTTTTCCTTTTATGGAAATCCTCTGCTCCGGTTTCCAAATCATTCATTCTAACATGCATGTTTGCAATTTCGGCCTTCAAATATGCAAGTCTTTCAACACTCCATAGGGGACGAATCATAAGCCCTTTTCCCCATAATGTCTTCCCAAGTATGATAGGAGAATGAAATCTCTAGTCCGACATTTCAACTTCTTCAAGTTCTTTGATATCAGCCTTGTGTTCACTAGCATCCTCCAAGCTCCTCTTCTTGAGCCATATAGTCTCCATCTTTTGAGTCCTCCAAAAAACTATCCTCCTTCGAAGCGTACTCTTCATCAAAACTTGGTTCTTCCTCCACTACATTGTTACCTTTGTTATTCTTCTCAATGAGACATGCAAATTGTCGTTCCTTGGGGCTTATATCCAGTTTGTTACCTTCTTGGTTTGCTTCATCTTCTTTATTTGACTTAGGCTAATCCAAGTTAATAGTTATACTTTTGTTTTTTGGCCTTTTACTCTCTTTTTTTTTTTGGCTTTGGAAGAAATATTTTTAGGAATAGGGGCTTTACGTTTTTCTGGGGTAGTTTTTGTAATGTTCCCTCCTTAGGTAGTTCAATTGGTAGTGGAGGTTGACCTATTATCTGGGTTTTCGTAGGTCAATAGAGTGGATAGGGAACACATCTAGGGGTTTGTGGAGTCACACAGGGGCTTTATAGATTGCTTTTGATAGTTTGGGATTGTTTTCTAGATTTTAAGAGGGATGCATACTTTTTAGGGATTGACTGGGAGTTGACTGAAATGCATTAGGGGACCTCCGAGATCAGTCTGGAGACTTTGGGTACAATTCCTACTTTTTAGGAGGATCCCTAAATTTTATGGGGAGTCTATCAGTTAGCCTACATTGTTTGGTCATCATTTGTGAGCAGTGATTGATCAATAAATTTGGAAGTATTAAAGTATTTACTTTAATATTTTATTATTAACAAGTCATAATGGTGATTTAGGAAAAATAATAAAGTAATAATTAAAAAGGCCACCTTGGCACATTTTCCTAGGCAAATAAGTTGTAAGTTACAACTTAAAGTGTGTTTTCTGATTCTCATGAAGCATAAGACCCTCAAGATCGATTTTATGAAGGAAATGGGAAACTAAGATTAAGTTTATGAAATTAAAATGCTAGAAACACTAGGAAAGTTCAAACTCCTTTGGAGGGAAAGGAGAAATTAAATAAAAGACCAATGCGGGAGCCATTTTGAGTTATGCAGGTTATTATTTCTCATATCATCAATGGTGGTTTGAGTTCTGTGAGGGTTTGAACAACGATCAAGGTTCCAGTAATGAAATCTCTTGGAGGAATTCTTAGGAACGTAGCCTCATATCTCCTGGCGATATGATACAACACAAATCAGTCTGGATTTTACATCTGCATTGATATTTGCGGAAGAAATCTTAGATCAGATTGAAGGGAATAATTATTGTTGATCAAAGGTGTAAATTATGTCTTGGAAAAGCAAATTCATTATTTGCTAGACTCCCAACCCTAGTTGTTGATTCTAGACTTCATTCAAAATTTCACCAGGCTTGGCATGAGCAAGACAAGGCAGAGCAATATTAAGAATTTGGGGTTTAGGAGGGGATCAATATTAACAGTGCACTGGATCTGATATTTACATTAGTTGCAAGAAATCTGATCATCAACAACCCATATCTCAGTCGTACAGTCTTAGTAGAGTTTCCAGCCACTTCTAATTGGAATCTGCATATTGGTTATTAGCAATCAGACCAAGAACAAACCTTGTATGGATCACAACAGATCTGGAAAGAAATAAAAATTCATGGATGCGAGTCTGAACATTCCAACTATGTACTGTTATATCAACATATTTACATATATGTCTGGTACGACCTAGTATTTTATTAGAGTAAAGAAATCAGAATAATTTCTTTTCGGTGCATAACATTTTGTTATTTTCAGCATTCAGTTAATTACCAAGCAATTTTATTTATCATCAAAAAACTAAAAAAAATCATATAACTTCAAAAAACACCAAAATGCAAAAAATCAGAAAAAATCGAAACAAATCAAACTTTGGTAAAAAAAATGTCAGAATTAGCGAATTCAGATCCGAGGGTGGCTATTACAATGCTATCACAGCTAGGTTATTCTTGCCATCCTATGAACAAAACATAAACCATTGATTAGCGATCAACATTATAAGACCTATACCAAGAGAGGGAATCATACTTAGTGGCAACCACCATTAATTCCTGAAGGTGAAACAATATCTGGTATTCTTGGCCATCATAGGTCAGATTTGGGTGATAGGGAAAGGAGTACATATACTATGGCCGGGAAGGAAAAGGAGAAGGCTAGGTCCATTAGCCCTAACACCAAGATTGAGAGGAAATTCGACACTACGATGGATATGATGTTTTAGTTGTTGGGACAATGGTTAAGTGGAATCAGTCATGAGAGGAACAACCTCAACGTACTACCTATACATATGAGTCTAGCAGGCCACAACGTGAGTGTTCTGCAGCTTCCAGTTCAGTTCTTAGGCCTCTACAACCTAATTTTACTTAGTAGGAGAAATAACCTACCCCATAGGGACAAGGGCCTTAGCTACAAATATTAGTGTTAGAGAAGATCCAACACCATTATACAGAGTATATGACCTTACCACCAGATGTTAGAGAGTTATTGACCCTTGATTAATTCATTGGACAAAAGAGACACATGGCAGGTTCAACAAGCAGAGAAGATCACAGGACTACACAAGGTAATAGGGATTTCCAGCAGGTTGTGGGCAAGTTGACCTTGCCACATTTTGATGGAGGAGATTGGTGTATAACTCGTGCATGGGTGGAGAAGTTAGATAATTATCTTCCCTTGAGGCCCATGTCAGAGGAGGTGATTAAGTTTGCTACTTTACATCTAGATGGTGTAGCACATGATTGGTGGTACCATGGGATGACCACTTTCAGAGACCGCTATATTACCTCCTATGATGAGTTCACTAATAGACTCATCAAGCGCTTTGATCAAAAGGAACTGAAGATGTATTTCAGGGAGCTTGCATAGGTCAAGCAATATGGATCTTTGGAGGCATATATTTCTAAGTTTTAGAGGTCGTTAGTGATGGTGACAAATATCTTAGAGAGGAGATTGAAAGTTCTATTTGTAGAGGGGCTCACAGATCCTTTGCACAACTGGGTTAGAGAATTTGATTCACCTACATTACAGTATGCCATGAAGAAGGCTAGAAATATGGAACATGCAAGTTCGAGGGGGAAGTCTTCTTCCAAGCCCTTCGCTAGTAATAAGGACAGGAAACCACTTCATAAAGTTTCAAAATAGCAAATGAAGCCCTCCCAGAAACCTAATGATGTTTCTTAATGACTTAAGACACGAGAATATGTGCTTCAAATGCCAGGAACCATGGGATCCCAAGAAAAAATTCTCTTCATTATTGAGATATTTATCCCTAATAATTCTGACCCAACTCTTGTCTTCTTCAAGGATATGCCACCCAATTTTGGAAATGAGAGATTTATTACACAATTTAATTCTTTAGATCCCAAGTCCTCCATGTTTTCTAGGCTTACACACTCTATCCCATCTAATCAGTGTTATTCTAGATTTTTCTTCAATTACCCGTCCATAAACATTTTCTTTGAATCCTCTCAATTCTTTTAGCAATAGCTCTAGGGATTTTAAACAAAGATAAATAGTAAACTGGAATATTCTGTAAACAAGATAACAAAATCTGAATATTTCCGACATGACTTAGTAACTTACATTTCTAGCCACGAATTTTTTTTATGGAATCTCTCAATAAGGTTATTCTATAATTTGTTAGAGGGGAATTTAGTGGAAAGGGGGAGTCCCAAGTAAGAATCAGGGAGCATAGTAACGCTGCAACCAATAATCTTGGTGATTTTAACTTTTAAGGAGGGGATGACATTGAAGAAATAGATTTTTATTTTTTATAATTAATGTCCCAACCAAAAATCTAGGCATAGTTGTCAAGGAGCTCCTTCCATCCCTTGGCTTCAGAAGCATAAGCTTCCCCAAATATTATAGTGTCATCCACAAACTGTTGGTGGGTAAGAGGAGGCGTGAGTGAGACAACTTTGACTTTAAGAAGTCTTAAGTCTTTGTGCTTTTGAATATATCATCCAAGAACTTCAGCCACAGTAATGAACAAGTAAGGTGAAAGATGGTCACCTTGCAAGCCCTCTTCCACATGAGAAATAACCTTTTAGTGATCCATTGATAATTACAAAACACATAGGAGAAGTAACACGTTCAACAATCATCTTCGAGAATTTACTTTTGAACCAAATTTTTTGAGGACTTCAAAAAGGAAATTCTAAGAAACTCTATCATAGGCTTTGGGAATATCAATCTTGAGTAATATTCCAACCTTCTTACTTGAATCCATAGAGTGAATCAGCTCATGTGTGGTAACAAGAACATCAAGAATATGCCATCTTTTGACAAAACCTTTACGGTTATTAGATATCATCTTGTCTAACATTGATTTAAGCCTATTTGTATGTGGTAAATTTGGCCTTGTTAACTCACCATACACTTCAACATAGTCCTTCTTCATCAGGTACACACAAGACTGAATATGAGATTATTCATCCTGTCTGCCTGCATGATTCGACCTGTTGCCTTCTATCCAGACGGGGTTTTCGAAATAGCTCTCAGAACGAGTCTCACAACCATAGACCAATCTAGGAACGAAGGATTTTTCTCCATGAATGCAATACAATGCAAGATTATTCTAAGAATTTGAAAGATGTGAGATTAATCTAAGACATAATTTCAATGCAATTATTCTAGAAATTGAAAGTAATCTATTGCAATAATGAAATTATTCTATATGAGATTATCAAGAAATGTGACAATAATTCAGTATTTTAACAATGCATGAAAATGAGTGGGGGTTTGAATGAGAGAATGAGAGTTCTTTTATAGACTCAGAGATGATCATAATAGAAACTTTCCTCTTTGAAATAAAACAGATAGAAAAGTCAGTTTAGAATAGAAAGCTTTATTTAAAAGAATACAATAAATTATTTTGTTAGAAATTAATCTTTACTTGCATTATGTAAGTAGGAGATTCCTATGGAATCCCTACACCTATTTTGTCCTCTTGTGAGGATAATTCATTTTATGTATTATCCCTTGGTTGTATTATTTAAATGGGATAAACCAAGGTATCCCTTAGATTCCTCCCTAAGAGGAAATGACACAAGTGGCACACTTTTTATGAATGTGACTCACATGCACATAGGAGTTACACTTCAAACTCCTTCCATCTCTACTTAAGAGCTGATTCTCCTCTTTCTTTGTTGTAAAAACAAGCACTAGTTGTAGCACTTCGTCACTTCAAGTGACTCCTTGTATGAGCTTGGCTCTCTCTCTCTCTCTCTCTCTCTCTCTCTCTCTCTCTCATGTTCTTAGGCAATTTGCCCATTCATATTTATTCACGGGGTTTTTTTTATGCTTTTCCCCCTTCAAAATCTTGTCTCCT
>MU224462.1:3905780-3917376 GCA_018584345.1 Thuja plicata | reverse complement strand
TTGTCTCCTTGTCTTGCTCTTGGTGAATGCTCCTAGTTTTCTGATTTATTCATGGTATATCTCTTTTCTCCTTGCTCTTTGGTTTAAACAACTTCTTGTTTCTCTTTATTTTGTTATTATTTTAACATGGTATCAGAGCAAGTTGGTTTAATCTTCGATTGAGTTTACAGGTGAAGGAGCTACCATATCTTGGAGCACTCCAATATCAGAGACTCTTGAGAGAGTGTTGAGAAAAATTCAATTTTTTTTTTTGGGTTTGGTTGGTTTACCGCCAAACCCGATTTATCTTTTGCATACATTATTGGTTTATCTATTGGATACAGTACTGACTTGTTTTGTGCAGATTTGGAGACTTTCGTTCTTGGCTCTGTTCTTCATCTTTCTTTCAAAATCTGAGCTTTAATCTGTTTACTATTTTCATTAAATATCTTTAATCTAACCCCGTTCTTGCAGGTTCTCTATTGTATATTTTTCATTCTAATCAGTTTTTATGGTTTTATTTTATCCAGATTGATTTCAAATCTATTTTTTGCAGTATATATTTCTGTAAAATTGTTTCCACTGATCTTTGCAGGAGCCTAAATCTGTCTGTTATCGGTTCAGCTCTCCGTCACATTAGCGTAGCTCTCCATCATATATTTTCTCCTTATCTCTACTTATCTCCATTTAACTTGGCGCATTAAGTTTTTGTTTATACTTTTTAACTTGGTGCACTATCTCTTTTAGTGCAGCACTCGCTATTATTTGTTTATTATTCTAGCTTCTACCTCTGTCCATATTTGTTTATTATCAGAGCAGGCACGATTACAGGGATTATAAATCGCTATTGTTGAGGCAATGTAAATGGAGAGGAGAATATGATAAAGATACATAGATGAATGTCACGTTATTGAAGTTGGATAGATCTAGATGTTAAATTTTCACTCTGCACATATTGTCTTGATCTGTGATTCAAAACTGCTCCTTGTGTTCATACTCACCTGATTCATCATTTGGATCACAATTTTTCATTTGGACTGGAGTATATTGTGTTGAAGACACAAAATTTCTTGGTCCTATTTGTTCAGGAGGTTTCCATTCTGTGGTCTGTGGCTTTTGCAGCTCGAGAAGAGGCCATCAAATGATTCCCTAATTGATGTTTGGTTACCCTATTGAAGGGGTTGATTTTACTTATGACATTATTATGTGGCTCATGCAAGTAATCCCCAAATTGGAGGCCTTTGCATAGTTCACATAGGATTGTGTGGTAACATACCTTTTCTACTAGAGAGACTTTCATTTCCTATCTTGTGTACTGGCTTTTTGAGGCTGTGTTCATCCTAACAAGCCTGCAATTCTGATCGCACTAGGGCAACATTCATTTTTTGTGGAGGCCAACGATACTCTCTCTTGCGCAGAACTGTTATTAATCTTCATGCGCAACAGTTGATTCATGCGCCCTTCTCCTTCTCTGCTTTTGATTCTCTGTCATGCGCGCACCAAGGTAATTATCATTTTGTTTTATAATTTGTAGACAGCTGTGTGTTTTATTTTCTTTGCAGTCTGCTGGCGCTTGCAATTATTTTTATTCCAGCAGCTATATTAAGATCTAAACCGTTTCTTTACCAATTTAGCTAAGTCTTTTTTGGGCAATTGCAGGTTACCATTTTTTTTTCAAAGGCTGCACGCTTTTTTATTCTAACGATTTTTATATTTGCAGGATAATCATTTTCTTTTGCAGGTTACTTATCAGATTCCTGTTATATTTTTAGCTCATTTACTCAAATTTGTTTATCAATCATAAAAAATTAAAATTCATATCATTATCATTAAAATTACAAATGCAACAAAATTGGTTAGGGTTGCAAGATGCCAATTTTGGGGTGTTACATTTTGCCCCTCGTTGAATTGATGTGCGAGCAACGCATTGATTCAAAGAATAGTCTGATGCCTGAAGCACAAAATAATAGATTTCAAAAATTGATGATGCAAAGATTGATTGATTAATGAAGATTTTAGAGCCATCTCCAAGACAAAGCTTAACTCTCCAAAGTCTAGGTTAGATTGTCAAGACATCGGTCAAATAGAGTTTTTGAGGGTCATCTTCAGAATGAAGCTTGATCCTCAGGGATCCGGGTTAGAATGCCCTGATACATAACATATTAAGATTTCAAGAATCATCTCCAGAATGAAGCTTGATCCTCAGGGATCCAGGTTAGAATGCCCCGATACCTAATAGATTTGATATCTTTCACAAGGTTATCCCCAGAACGAGGCTTAACCTTCAGGAGTCAGGGTTAGATTGCCCCGATACCCATCCAACAAGATAATCAATAGAGATTTTAGGACTATCTCCAGAACGAAGCTTAGTCCCCCAATATCTAGGTTAGATTGCCTAGACACTGGTCAGATTGACATCTTTCACAAGGCTATCCCCAGAACGAGGCTTAACCTTTAGGAGTCAGGGTTAGAATGCCTTGATACCTGTCTCAAAAGATAGTAAATAAAGGTTTAGAATCATCTCCAGAACGGAGCTTGATTATCAGGAGTCAGGGTTAGATTGCCCCGATACCTGTCCAAACAGATAGTTTTTCGAGAACCATCGCCAGAACGGAGCTTGATCCTCAAGAATTTGAGTTAGATTGCTCAGATACTTAATAGATGACAAGATGTAAGGAACAAAGATGTCCTTATTGATTGTGGAGTATCCAGTTTTGACTATGAAGTACAAAAAATTGAACATGCCCCAAGTGACGAGATGCCCCTTAGCAATGAGGACTTTTGAAAATCAGATCAGATTGATTGGAATAGACTCAATGATGTAATCATCCTACCCCCTTGGGAGTGAAATGGAAAGATGACACGTCATAATGATGATGGAGAGAAAAAAAAAATCATAGATAGATGTTGAATCAAAGATCAAGAAGAACTCAGAACAAATTATGGAAGAATTTGGAAGATTCAGAATCAATGTCGAGCGATTTCGAGGTCTGGTTGACCAAGTTTGACTAGAGTTGACCAAAGTTGACTTTTGAGGAAAAAGTCAAAGATTTGAGAAAATGATGATAAGATAAGATTCTGACAAGAAAGCGACGTTAGAAAGTCGACTGCACAAGCGTCCAATCTCGTCGGTCCCAAAAATTTTAAAATGCAATTTTGAGCTATATACGAGTGTCAGATTTTGATTTCGATCCCGAAAATGGATTGAGCAAATAGCAGAAGAAAGAGAGAAAGGATCGAACACTTGTGTAGTACTGATGAAGCCAGATCGCTGAAGAAGAACCCCTCAATGTGTAAAACCAAGAGAATGCAATGAAGAGAACATCGAATTGGTGCCACAATGCAAGTCTAGAATGAAAATGCAATCCTATGCTAGATGCAATATGAAAGTGCAATGCTAGGACATGGTTGTGAGACCCATCATAAAATCATCATCATTGAGCATTTTTTGGAACATTAAAGTCGATACAACCCTTACTAGCACCATAATGCAACCATAAGGATATGAATATGACTTTCATCGGATAAAATGTAGGAAACAAACTTAAGCACCAGGGCACAAAAGCCAAGATGACCTGAACATTGTTTCTAGTTAATGTTGCAAGAGTACACCAGTATCGAGGCATTCAAAGCCAAGATAACCATGAGTGCGATCATGCATAAACAAACAAAGCAATAACAAATAGAGCAATAACAAACAGAGCAACAATAGGCAAGGAGATAGTACCTACCTCACCATGGCGTACAAATAAACAAGATCGAGGGATGTGAGGCTATTCCACCTTAGTGCGGGAGCTCTTATCACATACACCCTGTTTATTTGACATTGCTGGATCATCGAGACTACACCAACAAGTAGTAGACAAAGAAAATATCAATGAAATCCATAAGAACAGACAACATACGAAGAAAGATTCAAGCATAGCTCAGCCAGTTTCAAAGTTTGCGAATGTATTCATGTTTAGAGGTGTTGAAAAACACCATTGTGCTTGTGAGTGAATTGTGTTTGATTGTTATCGATAGATGTTTACGTCTGAGATATCCGATGTGTATTAAAAAACACAAATGTTTCCAAAGATAGTGTTAAAAAACACTGTTTATGGTGGTGTTGAAAAACACCAGTTTGTGTCAGTAGCGAGTTGTCCTTCAGAAGTGACAAGATTACTGACTTGGGTGTAAACCAAAGATGTGATCAAGGTGGGGACCCATGAACCCTAGTAACGATGACTGAATTGACATGTGTTGTGAGGACAAACTAGATTTGGTTGCCCCCAGGCGTATGGCGCTGAATCAATGTCAAGTTAGTAGGGTTCGCAAAGGAACCAGAGTGTCACGAAAGTGACCAAAAGCTATGTACAAACTAAAGCATAGAATCGTCAAGACCAAGTATCGAGAGATAGAGTGTGTGAGTGCAACTCCAACTATGACGAATGCGAGAAATCTCAATAGTACGGAGACAGTAGACAGACACAATGAGAACCACTGGTGACTGACGCGGGAGAGATGCTCAAGTGAAGAGATCGTATTACGAGCTAGACATCAGTAGGCAGACGCAGTGAGAACCACTAGTGATTGATGTTAGGGAGATTCTCAAGAAGAGAGAACTTAGTATAAGCTAAGTGACAATAGGCAGACACAGTGAGAACCACTGCTGACTGTCGTGAAGTAGATCCCAAAATGTAATAGGATAGTGCCCCCTAGACTAGGAGGGTTTCCCTGAGAGTATGACCAGTGTCAATCCATGTAAGTTGGTGTCTTGATGGGAAACTGAAAGCATGCGGAAAGGAAAATGCAAGCAGGAAAGCAGGAAAGTAGCTGGATAAAGCCAAGTGGTGCTGCGATAGGTATAGCATTGTGGAACAAGAGGCGCCTATTTACCGGGTTTTCACCTTCTTGGCAGAAATTCTTTTTTAGCTACCATGACGCCTGTTTGCCAGGTTTTCATCAATGGCACCTTTTTTTTTTGTATTTTTCAATTTTTAATGTTTTTGAATTTTTGGAATATATAATTTTTTTGGAGATACATCAAAGCGCCTATCGCTAGGTTTTCACTAAGATGATCATTTTTTCAGGACTTTTTCAGATTTTTAGAATTTTTTTCAGGACTTTAGTATATACATGAACACATTGAAGATGTCTCAGTTGTAGAACTGCTTCGGATGAAGAGCATTGATGGGCTATTTGAGTTGTTCTCCTTCAGTAGTGGAGAGTTGATAGGTACCAGACCCAAACACTGCAGTAACAATATATAGACCAAGCCAGTTTGGTTCAAAATTCCCTTTATGGATCTGATGTTGTTGATTCTTTGGGTTCTCCCTCAGAATGAGGTCACCCACTTGGAAATCCCTTGGTCTGACCTTCTTGTTATAGCTCTTGGACATCCTTTTCTGGTATGCTCTAA
Source organism: Thuja plicata (assembly GCA_018584345.1). Lineage (NCBI taxonomy): Eukaryota > Viridiplantae > Streptophyta > Pinopsida > Cupressales > Cupressaceae > Thuja > Thuja plicata. The sequence goes on along the minus strand of MU224462.1, from coordinate 3,911,996 downwards.
GGTGATCGAATGCCACTTGTCGATGTTCATCAAGTAATTCTAGCTCTTGTAGCCGAGATATTCTGTTATCTTCATCAGTAATGAGGCCTTTCAGGGAGACTCGCAGAGAAGGAATCTCAACCTCAATTGGTAACACAACATCTACTCCATAAACCAAAGCATAGGGAGTAGCCCCTGTTGGTGTTCTTATGCTTGTCCTGTATGCCCAAAAAGCTGGATTGATCTAGAGATGCCAATCTCATCCGAATTTATGCACTGTGTGATGTAGGATTTTAAGGATTGTCTTGTTGGATGCTTCCACCTATCCATTACCTTGAGGATAATAGATGGAAGACCAATGTTGAGTAATTTTAAACTTAGAGCATAGCTCTGTCAAATCCTTGTTTTTGAATTGTCCCCCATTATCAGTGATTATTGTTGAGGGTACCCCATGTCTGCAGATGATGTAGTTGAGAATGAACATAGCTACTATTTTTCCATTGGCAACAGTGAGAGGGACTGCCTCCACCCACTTGGTAAAATATTCTATAGCTGTGATTATGAACTTATGTCCATTGGAGGATGAGGGATAAATCTGACCCACCAAGTCAAAGGCCCATTGTTGAAATGGCCAGAAAGTAATGAAGGGAATAAGCTCCTTGGCTGGAGCGTGAATCAGATTACCATGTAGTTGACAATGTTTGCAAGACTTAGCAAACTGTGTAGCTTTCTTTTCCATATCTGGCCAATAGTAACCAGCTCTAATAAGTTTACGGGCCAATGTCAAGCCATTAGACTGAGACCCACAGATGCCTTCATGCACCTCTACTAACGCACATTTGGACTCATCAGGTTCTAAACACCTAAGGAGGGTACCGTCTAGACCACGTTTGTACAAGTCGTTAGCTATGATGACAAACCGTGAAGCACTACGGATTAAGTGACATTTCTCATTCCAGGTGTAAGTGTCCAGAACAATCTGGTCACGAAGGTAGGAAAAGATATGACGGTAGCGAGATGATTCATGTCCAATGACAGAACATATCATTCAGGAATCAGGGGAGTCATAGGCTGGGTAGCATAACATCTCCACTAGGAATTCGTGTCAAAAATAATTTTCTGGCATCTGTAGCATGGAGGGGAGAGTAGCCATGGCATTTGCTGCTTTATTATTTGCCCTTGGAACTTGTTGAAATGTGATGTGAGTAAAATAATTTTTGAGGTCATCAACCAACCATTTATAAGGCACCAAATTGTTGTCCCTTGTCTGATAGATATCATTTACTTGATTGATGACTAACTGTGAATCTCCAAGAACATTGAGTTCGTCTACTCGCCACTCAAGGCGATCTTCATACCATTGATTAAGGCTTCAAACTCAGCTATGTTGTTTGCACAAGGAAACGACATCTTATATGCTTTTGGTAAAGAGTACCTATGAGGTGTAATGAATAGTATCCCAACACCTGACCCCTGTTGGGTAAATGAACCATCAAAAAACATAGTCCATGATCGATGTGTGAGAAGTAATATGGACTCATCTGTAAATTCAATGTGCAATGGTTGATGTTCTACTAGAGGTGCTTCTGCCAACTGATCTGATATTTCCTGCCCTTTGATGGCTTTCCTTTTGACATATTCAATATCAAATTCACTGAGAAGCATGACCCATTTAGCTAGTCTACCTATGAGGGTAGCTTTATTGAGCAAATATTTCAGAGGATCAATTTTAGCAATTAGACGTGTAGTATGAGCCAGCATTCAGTGCCACAATTTTTGTGAAGAGAATACCACAGCAAGGCAAGCCTTCTCTATAGAAGAATATTTCATTTCATATGAGACCAGAGTTCTACTAATGTAATAGATAGCCCTTTCTTTGTTGTGCTGATCTTCTTGACCCAATAGGATACCCAATGATGTATTCGTAGCAGAAATGTAAAGTATAAGTGGCTTCCCATGAATAGGAGGCATCAAGATTGGCAGGTTCACAAGATACTGTTTGATTTCTGTGAACCCTTCATCACATTCTTTGTTCCACTGATAAGCCACACCCTTGTGTAAAGTCTTGGTAAATGGTTGTGACTTGTCCACTAGTTGAGAAATAAAACGCCAGATAGACTGCAGTCGGCCTTGAAGTCCTCTCATTTGTCTGATATTTTTTGGTGGTGGCATTTCCATGATAGCTTGTACTTTTGCAGGATCCACTTCAACACCTTTGGTAGAGATGATATAGCCAAGAAATTTTCTAGATGTTACGCCAAATGCGCATTTCTTAGGATTGAGGCTTAGACTGAACTATTCCATACGATCTAATATAGGACCTAGATCTGCAAGATGCTTCTTACAGTGCATGCTCTTAGCTAGAGTGTCATCCACATAATCCTCCATTGTCTTATGCATCATGTCATGAAATATAGTAGTAATAGCTCTCTGATATGTAGCACCAGCAATTTTGAGTCCAAAGGGCATGACATTCCAGTAGAAGGTGCCCTAGACACGTGAAAGTAGTTTTCTCTTGGTCCTCTGGCGTAATTTTTATCTGGTTGTAGCCAGAGAAACCATCCATTAGTGAGTACATTTCATACCCTACTGTCATATCTATGATCATATCAATATTAGGCAATGAAAAATCATCCTTAAGACATGCCAAATTCAAGTCTCTGAAGTCTGTGCAGACTCGTATAGATTTATCATGTTTTGATACTGGAACAATATTAGAGATCCATTCTACATAATCAATTACTCTGATAAATACTACCTTAAGAAGTTTCTCCAATTCAGCTTTGACAAGTAGAGCCACATGTGGATGCATTTTGTGAAGCTTCTGCTTAACGAGCTTGACACCTGGTGCAATGGACAAATGATGCATGATTAGATTAGGGTCTAATCCCAGCATGTCTGAATATTTCCATGGAAAGTTTATCTTTTTTCTTCTGAAGAATGTTGTGAATTCCTCTCTTTCTACCTCTGATAGTGATTGTGCCAAGTGAATAATCTGGGGTTCTACCTCTGTACCCAAGTTGATAGGTTGAGTAGGTTCAATAAGTACAGATGATCTCTCCTGAAAATGACTCAGAAGTGCATCAAGTATCTCATCTTTAGGCGCCTTGAAGAGGTTTTCACCCTTGGATACATCTTTTATTTTGACTGTTTTAGGCTCTGATACTGCTACAATGTGGTTTTCACCATCAGAGCGCCTATTTTTTCTTCTTTTGATTTTGTGACTAAGATACTTGATGTCAGCCTCAGTCATGTTGACACTTGCTTCGCTAGTGGAAGACGTTACAGGTTCGATAGCGTATAGGTAACAAGCAAGAGAATAATCATTCTGGAATGTAAGGACTTTATTAGATGGGGAAGTAGAGTTCCAATCTATAAGCTCAGGATGGAAAAGTGAAAGGGAAGTGACGGGTTCAAGTGCGTTCACGGTATAATCATCAAAGGCATGGACAAGCAAGTCGAGACCTAAAGCGATCTCATCCAAAGGTATAGTCAAATTCCTTTGATTCCTAGCGACTGTAGTAGATGACATGTTAACATCTAGGGAGTCAGACTCATGTGACCCTACACTAGACCATTCACCTACTTCGAGAAGGTTTTAATATGTGCTAGCTATATCTATATCTTTGTCAGAAGTGGCAGATGACAAGCTATTGAACTCATATTCATGAGAGTCCGTTTCATTATTAGGTGTCATGTCAAGAACATGAGTGAAACCAACCCTTTGTCCCCAGTTGGGATGTGTTCTATCTAGAACATCTACTATGGTCAGATGAGCACCTTTTGACCTAGGTACCTCATTAGTGTTTGTAACATCAACTACCTCTTGTGTAATGAGAAGTGACTGGAATTCTTGGTCAAACTATTCTTGAAAGTGTGGTGGTATGTATAAATCACCCTAATGACTAGGGTTCAGAGTATATATGTTTTTCCACTCCTCATAAGTTAATGGAGCAAGTGAAGTGGCAGTATCAGAATCATTGTCAGTGTCTACTATACTAACACGCGGTATAAAGGTATCTGGCTCAGCAAAGAATGTCGCCAGGTCTGGAGGGATAGGATAAAGAAAAGTATCCTCATCAGAGCTGTCTTCATGTTCTTCAATTTTAGATGTTTCTTTAGGTGTTGGTTTCTTATCTTCTCGAGGTACAAACTTGTTTATCCCCAGTTGAAATGTGAGTTTCTGGAAGCCTATACCTGTAGAATTGCATGTTCTGTGATCAATTGCTTCAAGTCGTGCAATCAATCCATTATGATTCACACCTATGGGGCCATTTCCTTTATAGCCAAAACATTGCATAATAGATAAACCTTTTCTATATTGCTCAGGTTTTATGTCATAAGGAGGAGTGGTTTGTTCAGAATTGTCTTCTCCTTTATAGATCCAAGCTTTGATAGCTCTGTCTTCAGCTTCTTCTTCTAATGGTACTATGGCTTGTACAAAGGTACCACCATACTTTGTTGGAGGAGGAACTATAGAAGGTTTAGTGCTCTCAGAAGGTCTCCCAACGGAACGTGGAGACAAAGGAAAAGATGTAATAGACAGCATAGGTTCAATCCGATATCCTCCCATATCAGTTTCTTTGAATGTCAAACTCTTTTCCATTTGTTTTAATTTGTTCTCAAGGAGTTCAATAGATTCTCTGTTGGTAGGCATAGAGATGTTAGCAGATTTTGTGAGGGCATTGTAATCATAACGTGTATTAGCAGGTATAGTCACTTTAGATCCTTGGAATGGGAACTTAATGCACTGATGGTATGTGGAAGGGACAACCTACATTTCATGGATCCATGTCCTTTCTAACAAAATATTGTATGCCAAAGGGATGTCAAGCACTTGACATATAACATCTCGTTCAACAGGATCAACTCTAATTGGCAACACAACTAGCTCCTTGGATTTATGTTCTTCCTCATCATAGGCCTTAATAGTAATCTTTTTGCGAGCATCAATGCAATCTTTTCCATAGCCTAACTCAATAAGGAAACTAGCAGAGCAACTATTGAGGCCAGCATCGTTATCTATGAGAACACGGCGAACATGCTTTGGACCAATCATGACTTCAATGTGCAAAGGGTTATTATGCAGGTGACTCAAAGAATGGTTGTCTTCCTCAGATAAAGACAAGTAATGTGAGGAGGTCAAGTGACCTACCATGGATTGAAACCGGTCGAGATCAAGATCTTTTGGGACATTTTCCTCGGTGAGAGATTTGTCCAAGATTTCCCTATGAGCAGGGGAGATTTTGAGGAGCTCAAAAATAGTTATCTGAGCATTAGTACATTGCAATTGATCGAGAATGTTGTAATTGGCAGCATTAGATGTGGAACCCACTTTTGAATTCTTATTGGTAGATTCAACCTTAGCTTTTTCTGAAGGTTGAATTGATGTAGACAGAGAAGGCTCAGGGCCTTTGATGATGATCTTAGCACGAGATCGAGTAAAAACATTAGTGCTGACTTGAGATTGCTCTTGTTCAGAAGACTGAGGCGCAGACCCTCACAAAATGAAAGGTGTTTTGGACTTGGAAGTATCTTCCCTTCCCTTGAGAATGATGACATTACAATATTCAGCATCAACAGGTTCAACCATATTAATGACATTGTCATTATTGGTGTATGTATAGTTGACCTTTGCATCAGTATTTTTGCCTTTAGATGATTCACCTTTTCCATGAGGAGGAAATGGATCTTTGAAAGCTTGGTGATCATAATTTTTGTTGTGACCTCCCATAGCAATAACCTCACTATCGATGAGATCCTGGATTTTATGCCACAATTTAAGACAAGTAGCTGTTTTATGACCTTTGTTTTGGTGGAAATCATAATAAGAAGATTCATTCCACCAAGAGGGTCTTGGTTGCAGATCATAAGTTCATGAATTATCCAGTGGAGTGAGTAAATGGTTTTCCACAAGAGTCTTGTAAACCGCCTCAAGAGGTTCTCCTAAAGGAGTGAATTCACGCTTGGGTCTAGTAGCCCAAGGTTTAGGTCCAAAAAATTGTAAAGTACTTGGTTTGGAATCTGTCGCAACCTGTTCAGTGGCTTTGGCCGCTTGCATCATGGTAGTGAGATTAAAGGCAGCCTTGGAAGGCTTAGGAGTCACATTATCTACAACTCCATCATTCACAACATTTTGGTTCTTGTTGGGAAATTTGGGTTTATCTTTGCTTGAAGAGGAAGACCCTTGTTTATTTTCCTTGTGTAAGGTCAATTCTCCTTTCTTGATCATAAATG
>MU224462.1:3862685-3903437 GCA_018584345.1 Thuja plicata | reverse complement strand
ATTTAATAATTAAATATCATTTAATTCCTTTTTCATGTGTCTTAGCTAAAGAGGGTGAATTTGATTTAATTAAAGTGCTAGGACTTTATTAATTAAATTAATTCGATCATAAGGTTTGTTTAGCCAATTGGTAGTTAGGAATTAAATATAGTGTATGATTAATGCAGATTTAGGATTTTCTACATTTGACACTTAGGTCGAGTAGAGTCAATCAAGACTCAGAATTGCCTAGTACAATAGGACTTTGATGATCTAGAAGAGTGAAAAATGCAACAAAATTGGTTAGGGTTGCAAGATGTCAATTTTGGGGTGTTACACTATTAACTAGAATTTTAGATATTATCTTATAAAGAGTATTACAAAGTGTAGTAGGCCTGCAATCTTTCATAGATGTTGCATTCTCAGATTTAGAGATCAAAACTATAAAGGTAGAATTAACTTATTTTAGGAGTTTACATGTTCTGAAGAAGTCCCTTGTAACATTGTAAACATTCGTCCCCACCAAGTCCCAAAAGTCTTGAAAAAAAGGTGGAAACCCATCAGGCCCAAGGGCTTTAAAGTCTCCAAATAAGAAGACAAATTCTTTGGCTTCTTGCATAGAGATATTTTGTGATATTTTCCAGGTCATGGCCTAAGATCACCTCTAGTATAAGCTCCAATAGCTCATTAGGATCCAAGATACCATTTTGAGCATTTTGCTAGAAATCAACAAAGAAGGAAACACCTATAATAGACATCTCATCATCATCCTTAGTATAGGATTCATCACCCCTTTGAAGCCTTCTTATTCTACTTCTACTCCTAGGCTTCATGGTTTATTTATGGAACAATTTTGTGTTCCTGTTACCTTCAATTAGTCATTTAACTCTTACTTTCTATTTCCAAAAAATCTTCCTGTTGTTTATTAAGTCTGATCCATTGGTCCCTTAGGGACTTTTCTTTATTGCAAACTTCCAATTCATTATGACCTGTCTCCAATTGATCTTGGTCAATCTTCAACTTAGAGGTAATTTGTTTCTTAGTATTGAAAATATTACCAAATCAGATTGTATTCCACCTTTTAACCATATCCTTAACCAACTTGAACTTCTAGGTCACTTTGTACATGAGAGTAGTAACAAAAGGAGTGCTCCACTATTGCTCCAAAAGCTTCCTGAAATCTAGATGAAAAATCCATATAATTTCATATTTGAAGGGGTAGGGACCTTTATTTAACCCTTGATCCTAGGATATAATTATGGCATTGTGATGTGAAGCTGTCTTAGGGAGGGGATTTAGGGAAGGCTAGCAGAATTACCCCAGTTATTTGAGAGGAATAACCTGTCCAATTTAACTTGGATAAGGTGTTTTCCATTTCTTCTATTTGACCAAGTACATAGAGAACCTTGCAACTCTATATCCATTAGTCCAGAAGAAAAAATAAAAGCAGCTGGGTCACTCATGCTATATGAGAAGTCATCAACACCGTCCTATTTTTTAGAAGGGTACAAGGGGAATTGAATTCTCCCCCCTAGATTCCACTTGTCAAAAGATTAATTTAGGGTAAGAGAGGTGAGGGAGTTCCATATAGTACCTCTAGGGGATCGAGCATTTAGGGCCTACACATTAATTAGATTCCAAAATTGACCAAACTTCAAGTTATCCAGCACTACATTTCTAAAACTATGTAAACTAGTCCCCGAAAAGGAAATCGGGCTCTAAAGAGTAGCTATGCCACCTAAGATGCCTTCGACATCACTAATAAAAAAAATATGCACAAGGCCACCTTTTTTTTTACTATGTTTTAAAAATTTTCCTCTTTCATCTTAGTTTCTTGAAGTAGAATATCAACCTTCTTCTCTAGAAAAGTACATTTTAATATGTGTGGTTTAACCTGGCTATTTAAGCCTCTCATATTCCAAGACATAATCTTATTTTAATTAATAGAGAATATAATTTAACTCATCCTTGAGCTACAAAGGAAACCCCCTACATGGGGAGGTCCCCATCTTATCATTTCCTTTTATTTCTAGGATCTAAGAGGCCATCAAGGGTCCTTTGCCTCCCACTTGCCACTTCCTTGGTTACATCCATGTTTATATACTCCCTTTGTGACGATCTTCCTTATTTGACATCGACACCCGTATCTGCCTTCTTTTTTTTGTAGGTTTGGCACCAACCTACGTCCATTATGTTTTCAAATCTTCTTCTTCTTTAGTATTCATGGGTTTATTAGGTGGGGGAGTAGAAGAAAATCCCAAAAGAGCCCAAGTTTTCTTTAAGGTTCTTAATACATTATTCCTCATTAGTTTCATTATTTTTCATTGTCGAGAAATCTTGCATCAGGATTCCCATTCTCATGTTGCTAATAGTGAGATCGCTCTCAATGCTTTTTACATAGATCTGAACCTGGACATGAAAATTGTTAGGGCTAACACTGTTCAGACTCTTGACATTCTGTAGATTATCCAACCTAGATTCAAAATGCTCAAGCCCAACCAATGAACCCCTTCTATTATGTTGGGCCTCCTTTGAATGTGAGAGACTAAGATCCACTATCACATTATTATCTTTTTCAAAGATAAAATCCTTATTTTGTTGATTCATGTCTTCCTAATTCTTGTTTGGAGCTCCCTCTTTCAAGGTATCATCTACCTTGTCTTGAGTTGTCTAAGATAAGATGAAGCCTTTCCTGCCATTTAGTTGGTCATCCTCAATCTTCTCATTCTATTGCATGATCTTGGATGATGATGCTATTAGTTCATCTATACTATTATTTTTATTCAGTTTGTGGTTCTTCTCAACCATGGGGATCGCAGAGCTCTTACTAGTCTCCTCTCTCAAAGATGTTCTATCTTTATCAACACTCTTAAGAACATGTTGTTTCCTAAGAGGCTATTTTTGCATTTAGCGTTGAGATTTCCATATTTTCTATAGACTCGACAATAAGCTTTTGCATATTCATATTCAATAGGTCGATCTCATCAACCATACCTAGAGTGGAGAGTGACATTACTGGGGAGAACATAGTTAATCTCTAATTTGACAAAAATTCTTACAAATATAAGTTAAGTATACCTAAACTAGTTAAGCATTCAAACAACTAAATCAATACCACATCTATGATAAGACAAAAGAATAACTAAAACACAAACCTAAGAGTATGTAAACCTTCCTTAAACCATGCAAGGTTTCCTTTGATGTGTGGATTTGTCCAAAGGATTGGATGTGTGCTCATGAACTTTCTCAAGCTTCAATGGATGAGTGAAATTTTTGGCATTATAAGGCTATAGATAGTGGTTTTTTTCTCTTCAAATGGACATGGTAACAATGCATAAAAGGTGGATGATTTGTGAAGGATAGAGGGTTCAATTTATAGGCAAGCAAAGTGTTAAAGGGAGGGTCAAGATGCAAACTTGAGGAAGGGTGGAGATGCATTTGAGAGAGAGCATATGGTTTGTGCTTTCTCAAATGCCTCCCATTGTGACAAGTGTCACAATGAGAGAGGTCTAGAAGAATGGGGGAATGTGATCATTTTGGGAGATGTGAGAGGGGACAAAGATGTAAGAGATGGATGAAGTGTGTAAGAGAGGTGTAAGAGCATTTAAGGAAGACTTAAATTCATATGGTTCAGGATTTGAGGGATGTGTCATGAGGGTTGACGTGGGTGAGGGTTAGGATTTCTTAATCCTCGAATTATTATTGTGCAAATGTTTAGGGAGTGAATACGTTTGGCTTAGGGATGATTAGAAGGAAAGTGAGAGGATTAGGAGGATGTGATGGGAGGAGAGAGAATGAGGGGGGGCCAAGAGTAGAAAAGAGGTGTCAGGGTGGGGCTATATAAGGGTCAGAGGGAAAAGAAATAGTTTATTATGCATATTTTAGCTTAGAAATTGCTTTGTTATTTTGAGCTCTGATATTGCATAGCATGATGACAGATAGGGGATGACCGAGGCACTGAAAAAACATTGTGAGGAGTGTACAACAACACCCAGCACTGGACAAGCATGTAGGCTCGAGAAAATAGCTTTGTGATTTTCACATTGATTACTTTTTACTAGTTTTAGGTTTCTAGAACGCGTTCCCGCAGGGGCTTGTTTGGCGGGATCGCCGTCGGGTCCAGTGGGAACGCGATCTTGCATAAAATGTGTAGATCCAAGGATGAGCTTGGGTGGGGTAGGAATCTTTTGCGGGATCAAAAAATAGCGGTGGGGGAATAATCACTCGTGGGACTATCATCCCGCAACAAATTCTTGTGGGAATGTGGTCTCGAAGCAAAAGGGGAAAGGGAGGGTAAAAAATACGATACCGCGAGGGATCACAGGGGTAGGGTATCAATTCACAGGAATTCATTCCTATGGGGATAGGTTGGGGAATTTGTGTTAAGAAATCCTATAATTCCAGGATTGCGAGGAAGAAAAAAAAGTTCGTGGGAATGCAGGGAGAGGCCAAGTTTAGTGGGAACACGAGAACTGGGTATTAAGTGAATAAAAGAAAATGGATAGGGAAATGAAAATGAATGGGTGGGTTTTCTTAAGTTAACAAGTATGTTTTTAATAGAATAAAGCTGAATTGATTGGATTTGGCTGGTGGGAGTGGTTTGTGGATCGGTTGATATCGTAGAAGAGGTAGGCCGCAGTTTTATAGGAGACAGAGTAGTTCACACCGACAGATTGGGCGCGAGTAGACACGATCAAGCTTGGGTACATCATGCAGATGCCCCACAGGCATACCTTTATGGTGATGGTGACAATACTTTATGAGCGGTGGCAGTCGGAGACAACAACTTTCCATCTCCCGATAGGGGAGATGACTATTACACTAGAGGACTTGTACTACATTTTCTAGTTACCAATCGGAGGGACAAAGGTGATTGATGGGGACACCACCCAGTAGCAGGCATTGACAACATTGGTAGGGCCAAGTGCTGTACCTGTGTTATGACACATACATATAGCCCTAAATCATCATCTGGATGCATATCCAGCAAGATAAGTGTACTTTTATGTGTGTGGATTACTTTCAGGGTACATTGCCCATGACACAAGAGGAACCAGTGTGACTCTAGCGTTGATTCCAGTGATCATGCATATTATTGATGCAAGTGTACTCACAACATGGAGCACCTTGATGTTAGAGAAGACATATAGGGACTTACACCAGATTGTGTATCATGGTGGGTTAGGACACGACAGGAGTATAGGATTTACCACCTTAGTCTAGGTATGGGGATGGGAGCACATTTTAGTGCTCAGGCCGATATACAAGACGGGGAGATAGGCGGACCAACCTATGGTGTATAGCTGAGGGGATTTGTTGACACAGCACGATGTGGATGACATAGACTATTAGAGAGAGGCCATAAATGGTATTAGAGATGACATCACCTGGAGGCAATACGCGAGAGTAGGACCTTGGGTGGAGGACCAGGTACAACTATTAAGCAGTACTGACCACATTCCTGATTGAGAGATGGGATTATATTATTGAGTAGTATCGAGTAGACAGAGTGGCTCATCAGTTTGGATTCACACAGGGAGTACCGAACGCTTAGAGGTGGTATCAGTGGATTACCAAGGAGAGGAGGGAAGATTTTGGATAGCACTTGGAAAGACATGGACTCATTGCAGCATGGAGGGATGTTCATCCTATGCAGTGGGATTGGTAGGGAGGGATAGCTGATGGAGGCAACACATAGGAGTACTGGGCCTAGTTTTGGAGGCCACGAGCGATGGGGAGGACATGGTTACCTTTGGAGGCTGACAGGGTGAGGAGAGCTGTAGCCTTGGATGTGAGAGAGAGGAGAGGGAGGATGGCCGCTAGACAGAGAGTCAGGCCAAGAGTAGGACTAGGGAGGGGACCACCAGCAATGGTTCTACGGAGATGAGCCCCAAGGGGAGGAGGGAGAGGAGGTGGAGAGAATGGAGATCCAAGAGATCAGGGGGATCAAGCAGTGGGAGGGATAGGAGATGAGATGGATGTGGATGGAGGGGGAGGAGGACAGGAACCAGGGCCATAGCTAGATGTACAAGCATCACCAGGACCAATAGGTACTAAGGCAAGATCACGATGTAGAAGAGGATCCTCATCAAGTAGGGTGGGAGAGTCCCTGGCAGAGTAGTTGAGATTGCTCCAGTTGATGCATGCAATGACCAACCAACAACTGTGAGACACATAGGGAGAGAGAGATAGGCTATGGGATGAGCAAGATGAGCTTGTACAGGAGAGGGACATGATCAGGCATGAGTGAAATTCCATGACCCGAGAGCAAGATCATGCCTAGGTAGAGGTGACTGATCTGAGGGAACAGGTTATTGAGCTAATACAACAGTTAGGGGAGGTGAGGGGGGAGAAAGACAATACCTAGGCCTAGGTGGCATAGATTATGACAAAGGGTTTCATAGTGCTATAGAAGAGAGAAACCTATCTCCAAGAGAGGGATGCTTATCGGGAAGAGAGGGATAGGCTTTAGAGGGAGAGGGATGAGCTTGTTCAGGATGTGGGAAGATTTAGGGAAACGCTGGCTCTGGGTGGGACATGAGGTACATAGACAATTGTAGTAATAAGGTTGAGAAGAGACCTTGCAATAGCCAAAGAGGTGGGATTGTATATTTATATGTACCATGGAGCTGTGCTCTGGGAGAGGAGAGAGTCTTACAGAGCTACAGGGGGATCTAACATGTCAGGAGGGGGACCCAGCTGCCAGACAGGGGGCAACAGGAAGGGAGGAGGGGGCTCCTATAGTACATAGGGATAGGGAAAGAAACAGAGTCATTGGCCAGGCCATAGCCAGAGTCCTAGACAATAATCTGGGGGCTCCATCTAGATGTAGGAGGCGGAGAGTTTAGATACAGGGTCCTCGAGGGAGAGGCATGATATAGGGACATGTACTCGAAGGACTACACCAGTCACAGGACTGAGAGAACCATGTTTAGGTTTAGGGGTTATGGTGTTTTCTGAGCAGACCCAGACATGTGTCAAGATGATAGTTGTGGCCACACAGGTACCCACGGGGTAGACAGACCCATAGGATACCACTATGCAGGATATTGACAGACAACCTCCAACAGGGCAGTGATATGTTGCATGATTCTTCTTTTTTGTTTTTGGAGCATATATCCTAGTTTTTTACTTTATATGAGACATTCATGTTGTGATGGAAGACATTTTGAGACTCTCATTCTTTCATGACAGTGTGGATGTTGTAGACGAGACTCTATTTATACATATGATGCAGAGTTGTGGTGATATTTATGTGTTACATGGTTTTTTTTGGTGTTTTCTCATATGCATATATTATGTAAATTCTTTATGATGGACTGCCATGTGGGTGATGTAGGATGGGTGATTTATATGATATGATGACATGTTTTCTTTGCAGGATGGATGTCTTAAATGTGATGTGTGAGATTTATGTGGTGTATGATATGAGTACTAACGTCTGTGGATGTACGATTGATGTGATGTGCATTTGGGCGCTTTCATGCTTTATGCATGTATATATGTGATGGATGCATGTGATGATGTTTTTAGATTTTATGATGCTATTTAATGTTGTTGATATACATGTGATGATGCAAAATGATATGATAATGCACTCTATATGCGAGCTTAAATGAATGTAACTAGATAAATGAATGCAATCTTAAAATGAATACAATAATGGATGAATGTTAACTATCAAAAGAATGGAACCTAATAATGAGGGAATGAAAACTAAATGGATGCAAGCTAAAATGAAATGCAAGTTAAAATGAATGCAGTTAAAAATAAAAGTGAACCTAAAAATGAATGCAAAGCTTAAATTTTAAACAGAATGCGCAACTAGATGTAATTAACATGAATGCCCACTATGAATTTAAAATAGATGTAATGAAATGAATGAAACCTAAATGTAAATGAATGCAATCTAATTAATGAATGCAAAGATGATTGTTTAACTAGAATAAATGCAAATATAACAATGCAAGCCTAAAATGAATGCAAAGGATATGTAAGTAAAATGAATGAACTTTGAATATAATGAAATGAATGCAGATTAATGCAACTAAAATTAATGCAGTTTAATGCAACTAAAATGAATGCAAGTTAGGACATGAGACGAAATGCGTGAGTGAGATGGGTACATACAATATATCACGGCCTGACTAGATCCCCGTCATTAGGAGAGAACTAGGATAGGGGTGTGGGGTGGGAAACCGTTGCACAATAAAAATCCATGGTATTTAGGTATGATAGGTGATGGGAGGGGTGTTTCAAGTTTGCATTCGGGTTAGGTTGTGGACATTTTTAGGATCAGAGTGGTTTTATTTTAGGGGGGATTTGGTTTGGATTAGTTTGGTCATGGATTGTTAAAGTTGTTGATGATTTGAATGGGATTTATTTAGGATACTGATATGATTTTACTGGGGATAGGAGGGATTCCTTGAAGCTTGAGTGTGGGGTATTCCAAAATGAAATACCACCATGTAGTTTGAGAACTTATTTTGATAGAGTAATGCTAGAGACTTTTCAGGGTTACTAGGAACACAAGGCCTTGTCACCAATATTGCATGGGACTGACACAACAGGCATGAAAGGATTTCCCTAGCATCACACATGAGTCTCGAGAGATTCAGGGTGGAAACAATGTAGAGTAACCCACAAACAAGCGATATTTCCCAAGTGCACCATATAACCACAAAAGGATTACACGTATGCAAGGGTCATATCAGAATAACTCATAGGAAGAAAAAGAGATCACGACCTTGTCCTAGGTACATCCATTTGTAGCATACCATGATATAAAGGATCATGGAAACTTTGAGGAGGAGGGCATCCTAGAGAGATGGAAATGATAATCAAGAACCAAAATCAAATTTCAAGACCAAAACATATATCCACAAATACCTTTTTCCATAGAGATCAAATGATATGGAGTTTTGATAGGATCCAGGTCATACATGAGGAAGGATACATCCTGCAAGGACCTGCTGATGGATGAGATTAAAAAGGTGCATTCAAATGGCCAAAGGTGAATCAAGGATAATCACTGGATCAAGAATTTCTCTGAAGGAACTTGCTGAAACATGAGACTCAGGGGAATAAAGAATCTAGATAACTTTATGCAAGGAGTCTGACCTAGGAGGCAGGATATGTACAAGCAGAGACTAACGCAATATTGGAATGATGCTTAAGGAAAGACTGACTCAGATGAAATATGCAGAAAAAGGGACACACAAAAGCTTAGGTATTGGGATAGGAAAATACATGTGTAAAAAGAATGAGCGATTACATACAGAAGTTATGCACAAAAGCTCAAGGGGTAGGGTAGGAGATCAATTCTGTAACTGGTGCATGCGATGATGGAACACCTAGGGAATATGGGTGGTGTGATGGTGATGTGGTGGGGGTTAGGTGTATGCGACGGGTGAGACAAGAGTTTGATAGATAAAGACATGATCCACTATGTGTGACGCTTGATTGCCAGGTTTTTACCACACACACTTGTCCAAGGCGCTTGATTGCCAAGTTTTCACCATTGAATGATTTATTTCTATTTACTTTTTAATATATTTATTTTGTTACCATCAAGGTGCTTTTTCCAAGTTTTCACCGAGATAATGGTTTTTTTAGGACTTTTAATACTTTTTATGAATTTTTCAGATGATGGGGGTGCACTACACAGATCAAACATAGAAATATTTGATGTGAATGGTGTTGATAGGATCATTCAAAGATTATCCTTTGGAGTTGATAGCTCATATGCTCCTAACCTGAAGCTTGTTGTGACAATATATGGGCCCAATCAGGTGACTTCAAACTTACCCTTATTTTCTTGATTTGTGTCTGCCTTCTAGTTCTCTTTGAGAACTAGATCCCCCACTTGGAAGTTTCGTGGGTAGATTTTCTTGTTGTAACTTCTCTTAAGCCTATTTTGGTAGAAGAAGAGGTGATTGTAGGCTTGTTGTCTCTTTTCATCTAGAAGGTCTAGTTGTGTGAGTCTCATCGCACGATAATCCTTATCAGTGATCAGGTTCTTGAGTGATACGTGTAGTGATGGCAATTCAACCTCAATTGGTAAGATGACTTTCACACCATAGACAAGTGAATAGGGGGTGGTTCCTATGGGGGTATGATAGGTAGTGTGGTATTCCCAGAGAGTAGGATTGATTTGGAGATGCCAGTCATGACTAGTATCATTGACAACTTTATTGAGGATTTTTAGGAGTTTTTTGTTAGTTGCCTCAGCTTGGCCGCCACCTTGTGGGAAATATGGACTGGAGAAATGGTGATGGATATAGAGGCATTCAAAAAGATCATTCACATGATGGTTTTTGAATGACATACCATTGTCTGTAAAGATGGTGGATGGGATGTCGAAGTGGTAGACGATATGGTAGAGGATAAATTTGGATACCTGTTGTAAGGGTGAGCAAAATTGCCTCGACCCACTTTTTGAAATGTTCAGTAGCTGTGATAATGTACTTGTGTCCTTCTAAGGATAGGGGGTGATCTTACCAATGAGGTCAAAACCCCAACAAGAGAATGGCCATGGAGCTGCGATGGGATGTAAATCTTGTGCTGGAGTACGAATTAGATTAGCATGTTATTGACAGGGTAGGCACTTTTTTACAAATTCATAGGCATCATGTTCCATTGTAGGCTAGTAGTATCCTTCCATTAGAATCTATATGGCTAAGACCATGTCACTTGTGTGGGAACCCTTGATCCCAGCATGTACCTCCTATAAATCTTGGACAACCTCATTTGAATCTAAACATATTGAGAGGTCATTATTGTATCCTTGACGATATAGGGTATTTTCTACAAGAGTGTAGTGGGATGCTTTGCGAATGAGGTTTTGGCATTGGGTGTTCATGAGATGGGGGGATATGATACCAATCTTTAAATATGCATGGATGCCATGGTACCATCGGGACTAAGTACCAACCAAGACATATACAATTTTAGAATCGATATTTTCATAAGTGGGTGTGTGATGTTGCTCGACCAAGAATTTATATTGTGCTGCATCTCAAGGAATCTTTGGGAGGGAGCCAATGGTGGACATTGCATCCGCATCTTTATTTTGTAATCTAGGCACTTGGGTGATTTGTAAGTTTAGGAAGTGTTCTTTCATTTTGTCAACCATCTCTTTATAAGGTAACAAATTATCATCCTTTGTCTGAAACTTGTCTAGAAGTTATTTTATGATGAGCTGTGAGTCTCCGAAGACATGTATTTTTGTGATATTCCATTTGAATTCCATTATGAGTCCAACAATGAGTGCTTCATACTTCGTGATTTTATTTGTGTAGAGGAATCCCAGTTTGAATGATTTGGGAATGTAGTCACCTTGAGGGGTGACAAAGAGTATTCCTGCTCATGAACCATTGGCTATGTAGGGTCCATCAAAGTAAAGATTCTAGTATGGTTTCTCTTCAACCATGCACAACTATTCAACTAGAAATTCCATGACCAAGGGATAAACATCGACCAATGGTGCTTCTGCTAACTGATCTATGATAACTTGCCCCTTGATTTCTTTTTTGTCTACATACTGGATGTCAAATTCGCTTAAGAGCATTACCCAATTTTCCATGCAGCCTATGAGAGTGGTTTTGGATAGTAGGTATTTGAGAGGATCCACTTTAGAGATGATCTATACCATATGAATGAGCATATAGTGGTGAAGTTTTTGAGTGGAAAAAACCACTACCAAGCATGCTTTTTCCATGGGTGAGTAGTTGAGCTCATAATTACTACTGTGCAACTGAAATAGTAGATGCCCCATTCTTTTCCATTATCATCTATTTGAGCGAGAAGTGCCCCCAGTGTTGTGGTAGTGGCAGAGATTTACAAAATGAGAGGCCTTCCTAGTGTTGGTAATACGAAAAAGGGTGAGTTTGCTAGATAATCTTTGATTTTATCAAAGCTTTTATGGCATAATGTGTCCCATTTTAAATTGGTATCTTTTCGTAGCAGGTGAGTGAATGGTTAGCACTTTTCTGTGAGATAAGAGATGAAGCAACGTATAGATTCTAGTTTTCCCTGGAGTATGCGCAACTATTTGAGTGCTCTCGGTGGGGGCATTTCCATGATGGATTTACTTTCTTTGGATTGATTTATATGCCTCTTCTTGATACAATGAAGCCTGGGAGCTTGCTAGATGAACCTCCAAAATACATTTCTTTGGGTTGAGCATTAATCCATAGTGATTGAGCTGATCAAATACAAACTCTAGTATATTCAGGTGATCTTCTCTTTTTACTGATTTGGCCAGAATATCATCTACATAGTCTTTAGGGAATTTTGGATCATGTCATGAGAAATCATGGTCATGGCTCTATGATAGGTTGTCCCTACATTCTTTAGACTAAATGGCATCATATTGTAGAAAAACATGTCCCAGGGGTTGTAAAGGTTGTCTTGTGATGATCTTCTTCTAGTATGCAGATCTGTTTGTATCCAGCAAAACTGTCCATGAGTGACAACATTTCATGTCCAACGGTAAGATCTACTATCATGTCAATATTAGGCAAAATGAAATCATCCTTTGGGCATGCTTTATTGAGATCTTGAAAGTCTGTGCATATTTTTATTTATTTGTCTAGCTTGGATACGGGCACTATGTTGGAGATCCACTCAAAATAGTCGATGGTGCGGATGATCTTAACTTGGAGGAGCTTCTATAACTCTGCTTTGACTAATAATGCCACTTTGGGATGAATCTTTTAGAGATTTTATTTAACAGGTTTGATATTTGGGTCCATTGCTAAATGATGTAAAACTAAAGATAGGTCCAACCCAGGCATGTGAGAATAGGACCATGTAAAGTTAATGATAGGTTTTCAAAGGAGAGAAGTGAGTGGTATTTCTTTAGATTCTTATAAATATGTTGCAATGTAAGTGATTTTGGGATTCTCCTTTGTCCCCGGGTTGATGTTGGGATTAATGGGAAGTATGTACTGAGAGGGGAGGGGTTAATCAGTACCTCTAAAATTTTTTGTATCCTTTAATCAATTAACCTTTGTAATCAATTGCATGTCCACTCAATCTGATCTAAACTATCTTGGTGTGAGTTATATCAATTCATAATATTAATAAACATGTGAATCATTCATAGAAACATTCATGAACATAATTGAAACATAACACAAGATATGATATCACATAAAACTCCTATTAGGAAGTAAAATCTGTGATGGGGATGGCACCCACAAAACTTCACTATCTGCAGATTGGAAGGGAGCTGGTAAAGGCTTACAATTGATCACTTTTGATGATCTACCATGTTAGGAATATTAAAGTGGAGACCTATTAAGATCTACTCTGTTAAGATCTTTAGCAACACTGTTAAGTGTGAAATTGGTTAATAGATTTGATATTGGACTGTTAAATCCACCTTCCTTGAAAGGATTTTTACACTTTGCTCCACTTGTTAGAATGATAGAAAATTACAAATTGATCTAGTAAATACAATCTCCTATTGCTGATACAGATCCTATGTAGTTCACATAAAAATATTATCACCTTAACTGTGATTGAATAATACCTCTGATTATCGGTTTCCTCTGTTCTTGGTTCTACTAACCAAATTCTTCTTTTTCTGTTCTGGTTCTTGAAACTCTCAATTCAATCCATAGATGTGCTCATTCTATTCTCCTCTCTCTTTTTCCTTCTCACACACACATTCCAATGAATGATTACATCATTTATTTATAGATGGATTGACTTCATCGAGTTGTGATAAAAACAATGTTAACTCTAAGATCAGGTTTACAACTTACACCTAGATATCCTATTCTATGTGTTTTAAATCAGTTAGACTGATTAAAACACTTAAATTAATGTTTCTTGACCCTAAATAAATGGATTTAAAACAATTAAATATCCTATAAATAGAATACACTTTCTTTATCTGACATGGAAGTCAGATCCACTTTTTACGGGCTGCAACTGACTTTCCATTCTGTCTGTCAATCATGCTTGACTATCCTTCAGTTTTTTACTATTGGTTGCATTGTATCTGTCTTGTCAGTCTGCACTGTAACTTGCATTTTGGGTTCCTTTGTCAGGTTCCACTTTATCTTTTTGCTTTGTGATTTTTGGTTTACACACTAACTTGTGTCATCGGTTCTCTTTGTACTTAGTCATTTTTGGTGATCTCCTAATCTGATCTTTGGTTTTCTCTTTCCTATCTTTTGGTGTAGGCTTACCAAAAGTGTTGTTTGTATACTAATGAAAAATTAATGTCATCAATTGATAGGTTTTTTTTCCTCTATAAGAATGGACGACTTCTTAGGATTGTACTCATGGATTAGAGAAAGAGGAGGATCTTCATCCTATGGCACCTCAGAGAGGTTTTCACTAGTGAATACCCCCTTTGTTTTTACTTTTTTTGTGATCAGATAGTGCCATAGAAGGGTTTTCACCAAGAGATCTATTTTTTTATTTTCATTTTTACTTTTGTGGCTGAAGACCTCCTCCTCCCCCAAATAAGCCTATGGGTCAAGTTTGTAGACATGTTCTAAATCATGCCCCTAGTCAGGTTTTTGTTCTGCTACCCCCACGAATCTTAGGAGTGCATCTTTGCTTTGGAATTTATCGATGTGTACAACACTTGGTTGGTCCAACCTATGATTTTGGGGTGGATGAGGGGGATTTCAATGAATTTTATGGAGAGTTGGAAAAGGATATAATTTCCCAAGAAGGTTTCGTCATCAAAGATATCATCATAAGATTTCTTAATTTCCTCTTTGGGGATGTCTTTGATTTCAACAATTTTTCCCAGGCGATTATAATAAGCACAATTGTTCAAATTGGTGCCCCCATTCGTGTCTAGGCCAAATCCCAATCCTTGACTTCTTAGTAAGTGGTGAAGCTAAATGGGAACCTTCATTCCACCCTCCTCACAACCTAAGACACCTCCTATGTAGTTCCACCTTTTTGTTACTAGCTTGTGGGAGTGCGGGTATTTGTTCTTGAAATAACTGAGGAGATTTTTGTTAGGGGCTTGAGGATCCTGATATAGCCATCTGTGGATGTCAAGTTCTATTTCTCAGTTGTTTAGGATGCCATGGGACATGAATGTAGAGGAGCCCAATTGTTTTGGTTGTAGCTCACTTTCTTATGGTGATTCTTGATAGGATGTGCATCCTTGTGTGTTTGGGTCCATAGGGAGGGCCCCAAATGTATATGCGTCTGATAGGATATATTCTTTGTAGCCTCTGTTGTTGATCTTGATGGTAGAGAGAGTGGATAAGAGTATAGTTTTTGGGTCAATGTAGGATCTAGAAGAACTAGAAATGGAAGTACCGATGTCAATTCTGAGAAAATGACTTGAATGTGGGAAGGAGGCTTCCAGCATATGATAGTAAGTGAAGGGCTGGGGATATGCATGTATGGTGACTTTAGCTTTGTTGTATGGGAGCTTGATTCATTGATGGAAGGTGGAAGGAAGAACCTGCATGGAATGAATCCATGAGCGACCGAGGATAATGTTGAAAGGGAGGTCAAGGTAAATAACATGTCATACTGTGTTTTGCACTGCTGGGCATAACCGGATAGGTAGTGAGATAGTACCTTAAGATGTACGCTCCAAGTTATCATATTCTTTGATGGTTATGATGTTATTGTCTATGTTAGCTTCTGTGTACCCCATGTGATTTATGAATTTCAAATTACATAGATTCAGGGCCAAACCATTATCTATCCTGGTTTTTTTAATGACAAAGTCCTTGACCATGATGACTATATAGAGCGAAAGATTGTGATCGGGCTCGATAGAAGGCATATAAGAAATCCTAAATGAGATATGGCTTGATGTGGATAGATGGCCCACATGGGATTAGAATTGATTGGGGTCAATGTTATTTGAGACTCGTGAATCTTGCAAGGCTTTGTTAAGGATCTCCTAATGGATGGGAAAAGTGCAAAGAAGATCTAGGATAAATATTTGAGCAGGTGTGTTCCAAGGTGTTCTAGGAGATTATATTGTGCACTAGAAGATGAAGTAGTAGTGGTACCTTCGAAACAGATTGTTCCCCTACGGGTAGTGACTACACATTGACTATCAACGCCTTTGACATGGATTACATTGACCATGGGTACAACTTGGGAAATATAACTGATGAAATTGTCATAGTTGATGTAGGCATTGGTGTAATCCTTTCCATTAACATGATCTCCCTACTTTCCCTTCCCTTGTTTTGGGGGTAGAGCAGAATTGGAAGGTCCTTTACCAGATTTGTGTTGAGAAAACACATTTTGGTATATCTGTAAGTTAGCATTGGCTGAGGTCTATGCCAAAGATTCCTTAGTGACCACTTCACCATCAATGAGGTCCTGGATATAGTGCTTTAGTTTCATGCACTTGACGGTGGTGGCGTGTCCTTTGACACGGTGATACTCACATTACTCATTATCTTTATACCATGCTAGTTTAGGAGTAGAATCATCAAAGGGTTGTGTCTACAAATACACAATCATGTTAGCTTTAGCCATTCGATGGAAGATAGAATCTATGGCTTCACCCAATGGGCTGAACGTGCATTTCTACACATTGTAGGCTCATGGTTTGGGTTTTCCTTGTGGGACTAATATGGCATTTGTTTGATTTTCTAGGAGTTGTTAGTTTGGCTGATAAACTATCCCAGGACCTAGGAGGTGGGTAGGTAGGTGTGACTTGTTGGCATGTGTTTTTCTGGTATGTAGGTTGTTGATATGCTGGTGTGGGTTGCTGATACATGGGTGGTGGTTGCTGATATACAGGTCATGGTTGTTGATATGCTGGCGCAGGTGCTTTAGGACTGACCATAACAATCTGGACATGTTTTCTATCTGTGGCACCATCAGTTACAACACTCTTGTTTTTGTTCCAATAATGGGATCGATCATTGTTGGTCCTTTTAGGTTGGGGTTCTTTGAAATTCTTGATGGTGTCATCATCTAGGAGGTCCCTCTTGAGATCCATTCCCTTCTCTCAGATATCCTGATAGGTTTGCAATCAGTTCATTTGCATGTGGTTGGCTAGTTTAGGGTGCAAATTATCAATAAATATCTTGGTTACATGTTTCTTAGGGGGTTGGTAAGACAATCTTGTGGTGAGACCCTACCATCTCTAGAGGTAATATCCTAAAATATCCCCACCTTTCTATTTGGAATTATACAAGTCTAGGAGAGAATCCAATCTCGATGTTGTGCGCATATTAGGCTACAAACTTCTCTGAGAGTTCTACAAATGTTGACATTGTGTCGTAAGGGATCTTATAGAACCATTTAAGGGTGGTTCCTCCTAGACTCTTTGTGAAGAGGTGCATTAGGTAGTTATTGTTGTATGAAACCTCTTAGAAAGCCATGTAAAACTCTTTAACGTGGTTGACAGGATCCCCACCCCTCGATATTTGTCAAATTTTGGGGTCTCAAAGTGTTCGGGGGAAGGGCGCCGTTGTGATGGAACAGTCAAATAGATAGGGACATACCTCCTTAAATTTGAACATCTTTCTTTTGGTCCCTACTTAGAGCTTTTTGAGAGTGTTTTTCATTTCTTCCCACTTTGTGTTGGCAGGTGGTGGAGTAGGTGCCCCTAGTATGTTGGACCTAGGTGCCTGATATGGGTCGAATAAAGCTAGGAAGTATGGAGGATTCTATGGTGGATATTGTGGCATATGGTAGGGAGATTGTTCAGCCATGTACGTAGGTTGCGGGAGAATGAGTTGTTGTGGTTGGGCGTAGTTTTGCTAAGGAAATGGGGGTAAAGTTGGTTGTGGATGTAAGGGTTGTTGATAGGTAGGATGTGCTGGATGATGATAAATGGGTTGCGCTGGTTGTGGCACCTAATAGGTTAGATAGGTGTATGATGTATGATTGGCCTATCTAGTTGGGTTGGGTGTTAGCAGTGTCGTATGATGGATAAGTGTTGTGCGGGTTGATGATGGGGTTAACACTTGTGGAAGAACTCAACTATTGGGGAGGTGGAACATTTTGTGCTACTGTGTACGATGGCATGACTAAATAGTTAGTAAATACGGGTTGTTGGGGTTGCGTTTGCTGAGCGAAGGGATTAAATAATTGTTGATGCACATGGGAGGTGGTAGAGTTTGTGGTGTGTGCGTGTGTAGGAATCCCAAGGGCCTATAAAATGTCTTGGGAATAATTCCATGCAGATGATGTGGTGGCTTGTGAACTCTATGAAGCTTGAGAAGCTTGTTGTGATGTGGATACATGTGGTTGTGCTAGAATGTTGGGATGAGGTGTTGTCACGTTCTAAGCTGGCCTTGTTGGTTGAGCATGGAATGTTTGGCCTTGAGGGAATATTGAAGTCCCCTGTAGGTGGCTTCCCTTGGGGAATTGTGATTTTTGTTGTTGTGGTGGTAGAATAGGAGGAGGAAATGATGTTTTTATAGAAGAGGTGGTGGCCTATGTGACTGATGGTTGGGAGATGATTGGTTGAGTGGCAATGGGATAGGAGGTGATAGGATTAGCAGTGGGTTGTGAGACCTATGTAGTGGTGTGTTGGATTGGTTGTGATGCTGGAGGTGGAGGATGGTTGTAGGATGATGTTCCCATAATGGAAAAAGGAGTTGATTGTGTTGCAGTATGGAGAATGGGTTAGGTAGTGGTTGGTTGGAGTAAGTAAGGAATGAGTGAGGAGATTTGGGACATTCTTTGGCTTGGGTTGATGAGTTCCTCTACTACAAGTTGGAACATACCAGTAGAGATATGTATGGGATGTTCTATGTGAGGTGATATGAATCCTTGTAGGAGGGAGATACCCTCATGTTGGTAATTAGCGAGTATGGTCGCACTATTATGACCTATGATGGTATTGACCATGTGTGCATGCCTGGGATGGTTCATAAAAGCTTCCATAAAACTTATAGTGGTGACCTTAGTGGGATGGGTCCATACATGATCAACTTGCACTTGATGTCGGGGGTCGAAAGAGACCATGGCATTGTTTAGATCCATTGTTGGGTCGGGCAGTCTAGCAACAAGATTGGGGTCCATATCCGTCCTCTTCTTGGAGTGATTTCTAGGTGGCGTGAAATGTGTCCTAGGGTGGATGATGGAAGATGATACTTAGAGATAAAATACCTTATAAAAGACAATGTGCAAATGTTCCTAGGATGTGCTAATGATGATGATGATGCATGATTTAGGATTGGATATGTGAATGATTACTTGAGGATGATGATGACAACCTAAACTGATAAGGATGTCCTAAATATTTGATTGATGATTTAGTGTGAAGAAGATGATGAGTTTCATTTCCTAATGTACGCTCAAATGGACATGATATTTGTCAACCTAGGACATACTTGTGGTCTTTCAAAGGAAAAGATTTTATGTCAATGCAAACCAACCTTTGGATCAAGGTGATGAGGCCACAAGGAAATAGTGAGCTATCATAGACAATGCTTAGTCAAGGAGTAAAGCTAAGGGATGGATTTGATTAAGATGTAGGTTTAACACAACTCATAAGGATATGGTACAAAGGCTGGAATGTTTTGATTCTAGGATATGGATTTGGATGTGACTGTGTTGATGGGGTAATTCTTACCTAAAGATATGACCTAGGATGATTCTAAAAATATAATGACGGAGATGCAAGTTCCTAAGAAGAGTAAACAAACAGGTTGCTATAATGTGCTGACTAGTCATATCTCTCAAAGTTGATAAAGGCGCGGTTCAAGTTGTACTTTCCCATGAAGCATGAAAGTTTGTTGTTGAAAATGATTTTATCATACTTTTCACATTCTTGGATCTCTTGTTGGAAAGACTTCACAATATGCTGGTACTTCTTAGTTTCTTAGTTAGTGAATTTATGCTCTCGATATGTGTGAGGTAGTTGGATTTTTTATTTCTTATATTTCCCTGAATATGACATGTACACAGGTTTGATAATAATGGAAAATTTTGAATATCTGGAACTAGGCAGTGACTATGGTAAGTTTACCTTGGTTGATTTTCAAACAATGATTATGTTTTTGGGACAATTGAGCAAGCTATATTGCAAGGGACATGCACAAGCAATTTCTACCTAAAGGAATCAACTTAGCTTTGAAAATTTGTGCTTGCAAATGTAGGCACACAAGCGAGAGCTAATCATAATATGACCATCACCAAGCATGTAATGCTCTAGTCATGATGTCATATTATGTGACTCCAAATGCTCAAGGTGGCACAAATGTGTGAGTGATCTTGGGGAGGTTACTATCCTCATTGCACAAAGATTATCAAGTTTTTGGGGGTGAAAAAGGTAGGTTGCTAGTTTAAATAGCTTTTAGTAAGATTATGTAGTGTCCCCCAATCAATTTGTACGTGCATGAATCATTTAAGAGACTAGTTGACCATGCCAATATGCTAGGGATACTTCACCTAGTACAAAATACCATCAACATGCATCACCCAAGCTTGGTGGTGTTTGAATAACTGAGAGGGGGGTGAATCAGTTGGTTCTCAATTATCCTATAGTCCCAAATTCCTCCATATATATACATAAACAATCAAACATATAATTTAACTTGGTGAAATTTTTACTGTAATCTCAAACTTTAGTCATATAGTGTTTACCGAGTATCAGTAAATTAATACCATGATTACTGATTAATGTAGATAAAGTAATGTGTAAAGAAACATAACAATCCACAACAATCATACATATTGACACAGATTTTTAACAGAAACGCTGCTAAGGGAATAACCAGCTGGGACTGGTAACCCAAAATATTTCACTCTTTTGAAGTGAGCTCAGTGAAGAGCCAACCCTGTTAAAGGTTACAATTCACATTGTTAAATGTGACCTAGTTAGAGGATTTAAAACTAAAATTTATCTCTTGACCATGCATTCACTATGGGGTCAACAAGAAAACACTCAACATTCATTAGAATATCATAATAAAGACTTTCACGTCCTTATCGGTTAAGAGATTTATCTGTAACAATGGTTAAACTGATATAGTAATGATCTGATTCAAATACAACTTTTTTTGTAGATTTTCATATCTATTCTAAGTACATAATATCTCTGATCAAACTTTTCACTTCAGTTCATTTGATTCTTCATACTTTGTTTTGCTCGGTAATCCTCTTTCCTTCATTGCTCGGTAATGTCTGTAGAAAATGCTTGGTTCTATCCTTAACTAGTTTGATCAGTCATGCATAAACTTTTCATGTGCACATCAGGTGTATGATATGATTCATAATGAATCTATTTTCTCTTATATAGACATGATAACTCATTTAATTTTCATCCTTTATATTTTGTCGCTTAATCTCCATCATTGATTTTTTTGCTTAAACCTTCCTCGACAGTTGTGTTAAAAACATGTTTCAATCTTCGTCGTCCGATCTTCCTTGATTTTTCATAATTATTTGATCAATATAACAAACCTTATCATTTACCTTGGAATCATCAATTTCCAGCACAACATTCTAGTCGACCTTGGTTTGATTAAATTTCTCGGTCAATATCGTGATGTGTCGGCGATCCCTAGCTCATTTATCACTGTGCTCAGTATACACTATTTTATTTGGTGTTCACTATCTCTCAGTGTATGCATAACTCTTAATTTATCGACCACATAATATTTGTTTGTTCCAGATCTTCAATTCATAATAGATGTTTGTTACCATAATGATACTCAAATAAGTTGACATCAATGACAATACATTAACTAGTTATTGTCTATCATCATATATGTAACTCGGTTGACTATCAACAAAATGACTTCAAATGTAAAATTAGTTTTAGTTCATCAATCTCTCCCTTTGACATTGATAACAACACAATATGAAATATGAAATATAAAAATACCATAGAATACCAAAATTTCATTCTACTACTGCAACAATTCTATAGCTCTCGCTAGCTTGAATATATAAAATGTGTTAGTATTGAAAACTCACCAATGTAGACTCTCCCTACAAATTTGACTTTTCTGTTCTTGAATCTCTTTGTAGATAAACATGCCATTTCTCTCCCTTTCTCTTTTCTCCCTTTATTAGATAGATATTTCATTGAATCTTCTTTCTCTTTGACAAAAATGCCAAAAGACAATATACAACTCTCCATTAGCCAAAAAAAATCTCTGGTTTTCGGTACAATAGAATAAGTACCTTGCAGTCTACTGATATGTCTATGTCAGTCCAGTTCAACTTTGCATCAACATGATTGATATTCTAATTTCATGTAGGTTGATGCAACCTCCTAGCCAGCTTAGTGACCAATAGAAAAGGGATGAACCCCTAGTCTACCTCTCAAGTACTCAAATGTATCCTTTGGTAAGGGTTTAGTGAATATGTCTACAAGTTGTTATTTTGATTGTACATATTCTAGTGTAACTTGTTTATCTTGTACTTGTTCCCTCAAATAGTGATATTTAATAGATATATGTTTTGTTTTTGCATGCATCATAGGGTTATTTGAAATATTTATTGCACTAGTATTATCACAATAAATTATCACTGGGTCAGTGATCTCTTCATTCATGCCTTTCAAAAGTTGTTTTATCCATGCTATGTTTGAACAGTTTGCAGCAGCAACAACATATTATGCTTCTGTGATTGATTGAGATATGAATCTTTGCTTCTTTCTTATCCAAGTAACTAATCTTTCTCCTATAAAGAATGCTCCACTAGTAGTGCTCTTTCTATCATCAATATTCCCAGCCCAATCAGCATTAGTGTAAACTTTCAGTTTGAACTTGCCTTCCCTTTTGTACCATAGTCCATAGTCTTCAATATTCTTCAGATATCTAAAAATTCTTTTTACATCAGTCATATGTAATTCTCAGGGATTAGTAGAAAATATTGCAACAATTCTAACTATGTGTTCTATGTCTGGTCTTGTGTGTACAACATACATCAAATTTCTAATCATAGATCTATACAAAGTTTGATTTACCTTAGGTGTCTTATCTTCTTTTGTCAAATTGCATCCTGTCACCATAGGTGTTTTGACTGGTTTTGATTCTTCTATTCTGAATGTCTTTAGTACTTCCTTGATGTATTTTGATTGAGTAATATAGATACCTTCAGTCTGTTGTAAAATTTGCAAGCCAAAAAAAAATTTGATCTCTCCAAACATTGACATTTCAAATTATTTCCTCATTTCATCAGCAAATGAAGTGCATAGGTTATCATTACCTCCAAATATAATATCATCAACAAAACTTTCAAAAATAAGGGTCTTATCATCATTTTCAACTTTCAAATACAAATTATTGTTGTCACTTGTTCTAATAAATCCAATACTTATAAGATAGGAATGTAGTCTTTCATACCATGCTCTCAGTGCTTGTTTCAATCCATATAAAGCTTTGTGTAACTTACATACCATGTTTGTCTGATCAAGATCAAAAAATCCTTTAGGTTGTTCAATGTATACCTCTTCTTCCAGTATTCCATTCAAAAATGCAGACTTAACATCCATCTAATATACTTTGAAACCTTTATATGCAGCATATGCAAGTAATATTCTTACTCCTTCAAGTCTAGCAACAGGTGCAAAATTTTCTCCATAGTCATTTCCTTCTTCTTGTGCATACCCTTTCCAAACTAATCTTGCTTTATTTCTGGTTACATCTCCATTCTCATTCAATTTTTTTTTCTGAATATCCATTTGTTTCCAGTGACATTCTTATCACTTGGTCTCGGTACTAATGTCCATGTCTTGTTTTTCTGTATCTGCTCAATTTCCTCATTCATTGCAATGATCCCTTCTTCATTTTCTAGTGCATCTCTAACATTTTTAGGCTCAAATTCACAAATTAAACATGTGTTATCTTTCAACTTACTTTGTTTCATCATGCCAGCTCTTTTATCTCCAATAATATGATTCTGTGGATGATGTCTTCTCACATATTTGGCAAGTACAGGTTCAATTATTTGTTCTTCATCGTGATATGTAGTAGGTTCATTGTGTTCTTGGTCATGATCTTCAGTTTCAACATTTTCTTGATTCTTGGTTTGCGCTTCCTATTTCCCTGTAACATTACCCTGTTGGACGGTAACGTTAGGTATCAACGCTGGCATAGTATCAAGTTATTCCATGTAGAAAAATATACTATAATATTTTGGTTCCCTGGTGCTTTCCTCATCATTCTTCTCAAAAAATTCATCAACTCTCACATTTGCACTTTCAATTATCTTGCTAGAAGTCTTGTTCAAATATTTATAAGATTTACTCTTAGTAGAATATCCAAGAAATATTCCTTCATCAATTTTTGAATCAAATTTACCATTTTGATCATCTTTAAAAATATAACGATGACTTCTAAATATTCTAAAATAGCTCACATTAGGTGTATAACCATATCATAGCTCATAAGGTGTCTTGTTTGTATCTTTCTTCAGTTGTACTTGGTTCAGTGTGTATACAACAATACTAACAACTTCTCTCCAATATGTTTGTGCAACATTCTTTTCAATCATCATTGCTCTAGCACAATCCACAATTGATCTATTTATTCTTTCAGCAATTCCATTCTTCTATGGTGTCCTCGGTGCAGAAACCTATCTTTTGATTTTGTACTCATTACAAAAGTTAGCGAACTCATCAGAAATAAATTAACCTCCTCTATTAGATCTCAAACACTTTAGTTCTCTACCAGTTTTTTTCCACTTTAGCTTTGTACCATTTAATCATCTAAAATACTTCAAATTTGTCTTTTAGGAATATGATAGTCATGATTCTAGAGTAGTCATCAACAAATAAAATAAAGTATCTGTCCCCATAATAGCTCTGTGTTCTCATTGGTCCACATAGGTATGTATGAACTAACTCCAAAATATCATTAGATGAAAAATTATTTCCCTTAAAACTAGATTTTGACATCTTTCCCATTTGACAATTCTCGCACATTACATGGTCTGGTTTAGATAAGCTCGGTAAGCCTCTAACTTTTATTTTCTTACTAATCTTAACCATGTCGTCAAAATTTACATGACAAAGCCTCTTATGCCACAACTATACATCTTCATTCTTAGCCATCAAATAAGTAGTTTCATCAGTATCAAGATAGAATAGGTTACCTTTTGATTTTTCACCAGTGCTGATCAAATTTCTTGTTCCATCATAGATTCTAGCTTTTCTATTTTCAAATGCAACTCGGTGACCTATGTTATTCAACTGTGAAACACTCAATAGATTATAATTAAGTCCTTTAACCCAATATGCATTCTTACATTTGATTTGATTGTTCAACATAATAGTACCTTTTCCTTTCACTTCACAAGGTGTATCATTTCCCATTCTAACAGATCCACCATCATAATGCTCAAGAAATTCAAATTTTCCTTTATCTCCAGTCATGTGATGTGTACAACCATTATCAATAACCCATATTTCATTTTTACTAACTTTAGAAATAAGTGTTTTTTCAACATACCTTTCATCTTCTTCTGAATCTTATTTCAAAGATACAAACACTATCTCAATATCTTCATCACTGTCAAAACTAGTATCATTATCTTTATCTTAAGCAATGTAACAAGCATTATTTCGTTTGTCTTTATAATCTTGGTCATTCCTTTTGTCATAGATCTGTTGCTTCTGTGGTACAAAGGTAGTTTACCTTTATATCTTCCTTTACCTTTGTGAAATCTTCTAACCATTAATGCTCAAGTTCATCAAGTTCCTTATCATCACTGTCACTGTTATTTCTGATTATGTGTTTGCTACCAGATTTACTAATTTTTAGAGTAGACATAAATGCATATTCCATAGAAGGCACAACATTGTTGTCAAAATTGTTCAGCTCAAAAGAAATCAATCTTCCAACAAGACTATCCATAGTAATATTATTTCCAGGTGCTACTCTCATTTCATGTATTGCAGAGACTCTTATAGAATAAATAGGCAGTAAAGTTCTAAGAATCTTACTCAAAATAGTATCTTCATCAATAGTTCCACCTTCTCCTCGAATAGAATTCACAACTTCCTTGAGTCAGGTACTATACTATGTTATGTTCTCTCCTTCTTGCATTCTCATATCATCAAATTTTCCTCAGAGACTTTCAGCTTTAGCTCTCTGTACATTTGCATCTCCTCCATAAAATAGTCTAATATTGTCCCACATCTGTTGTGCTAATGTAAATGTCTTGATATCCTCAAATTCAGCATCAGTAAGTGAATAAGCAATCTCCACCATTATAACATTATGTTCATGTTTCTCTTTCATCTGATTACCAGTCAAGGGGCCAGTAGGTAGGATGAATTCATTATCTAGGTATATTTCAATGTCATCTCCAATCCTTGCTAGGTATAGTCTCATTCTTCTTTTCCATGTCAAGAAGTTCTCCTTGTTCAACTTTGATGCTTCTCTCTTATACATCTTGTGATCTTTAGCTTAATTCCCTCAAAACTTTCCTTCTAAGCACTGTACGCTCTGATACCAATTGTTAGAATAATTGAGAGGGGGGGGGGGGGGGANGGGGGGTGAATCAGCTGGTTCTCAATTATCCTACAGTCAAAAATTCCTCCATATGTATATAAAAAAAATTTCAAACATATAATTCAACTCAGTAAAATGTTTACTGTAATCTCAAACTTTAGTCATATAGTGTTTACCGAGTATCAATAAATTAATACTGTGATTACCGATCAATGTAGATAAAGTAATGTGTAAAGAAAAATAAAAATCCACAAAAATCATACACATTGACACATATTTTTAACATGGAAACCCTGCTA
Organism: Thuja plicata; assembly: GCA_018584345.1. Classification (NCBI taxonomy): domain Eukaryota; kingdom Viridiplantae; phylum Streptophyta; class Pinopsida; order Cupressales; family Cupressaceae; genus Thuja; species Thuja plicata. The sequence goes on along the minus strand of MU224462.1, from coordinate 3,876,778 downwards.
AGGGAAAAACTGCCTGGGATCGGTAACCCAAAATATTTCTCTTCTGAAGTGAGCTTGGTGAGGAGCCAAGCTGTTATAGGTTACAATGCACACTGTTAAATGTGATCTGGTTAGAGGATGTAAAACTAACAGTTCTCTCTTTACCATGCATTCACTATGTGGTCAACAAGAAAATACTCAACATTCATTAGAATGTCATACTAGAGACATTCACGTCATACTCGGTTAAGAGATTTATTTGTAACAATGGTTAAACTGATATAGTAATGATCTGAATCAAATACAACTGTGTTTGCAAATTTTCAGATCTATGCTAAGCACATAATACCTCTGATCAATTTATTCACTTTAGTTCATATGATTCTTCATACTCTATTCTGCTCGGTAATGCTCTTTCCTTTGTCGCTCAGGAATGTGTGCAGAAAAGGCTCGGTTCTATCCTTAACCAGTTTGATCAGTCATGCATAAAAATTGCATGTGCACATCAGGTGTATGATATGATTCATAATGAATCTCTTGTCTCTTATATAGACATCATAACTCATTTAATTTTCATCCTTTAGATTTTTCCGCTTAATCTCCATCGTTGATTTTTCTGCTTAAACCTTCCTCGTCTGTTGTGTTAAAAATATGTTTCAATCTTCGTCGTCTGATCTTCCTTGATTTTTCATAACCATTTGATCAATATAACAAACCTTATCATTTACCTCAGAATTAGCAATTGTCAGCTCAACATTCTAGTCAACCTGGGTTTGATGAAATTGCTCGGTCAATACCGTGATGTGTCAGCGATCCCTAGCTCAGTTATCACTGTGCTCGGTATACACTGTATTTTACTCAGTGTTCAATGTCTCTTGGTGTATACATAACTCTTCATTTACCGAACACATAAACTTTTTTTGTTCCATATCTTCAATCCATAATAGATGTGTGTTACCATAATGATACTCAAATAGGTTGACATCAATGACAATACATTAACTGATTAATGTCTATCATGATATCTGTGTTGGCAAGTTGACTCTCAGGGAGAATATGACTTATTTTATGTTGTCATTATGGCAACAAAGTCATATAAAGTTTTGACAACAAACTTTGAAGAGAGAAATTGGCTAAGTATAGAAGACAGAGCAGAACAGAGATATACAGTCTATCAGAGCACCAGTGCACATGTGTCAGAATGAATCAAGATATGCGCATTCATACATAAGCTCTATGACATGTTTTTATGCTTACCCTATACACGCATGGTATGGAATGAAAGTACGGAGAAGTTATAGAAAGATTAAGTGCACTAAATAGTTCAGAAAATAGAGTATGGAGTCAACGATAGTTTTTGGATTAGCGTATAATCTTTTGTTTTGTAAAGGCTATGCGCCTATTGTAATAAGTTAGTAATTATGTATTAAACATTATTTTAAACACACTTAAGCCAATTTGTTTGGAAGAGTTGTGTATAATGTTTTTGGGCCGACTAAGGTCTTGTTTTTGGTCATGTCTATTGAGTATGTATATATACTTAATATGCATTCTTGTAATAAGAGTAAGAGTAGAGAATATGCAGAGCAGAGACAATGAAGAGAAGTATGAACTAGTCAATATGAGATAAAGTCTTTTAAAGAGATCAAAACATCAGCGCATAAAAGGAACTGATCAGACAGTTGTGTCACTTCAGTAGATCAATTTTTTAGATATAGTGCATATCTATCTTTAGGAGGTTGTATCCTTCTTTAATTGAGTAGTGAGCTCTTGGATAGTGAGTCCTCACCCCTAACAGGGTTTTTGTAAAGACTCCTAGTAGGGTCATTGTACTTGCATTGTAAAGACTTCTCCTAACAAGGCAAAGGAACTTTAACAGGTTCATTATACTAGTACAATTATTTGTGGGTACTAATTCCCATTGGGGTTTTCTTCTGATCAAGGTTTCCCCGTAAACATATCTGGTGTTATGAGTTATTGTGTTATGCTTAATATGTTGTCTATTTTATTTATGTTCAAATTGCTGAAATGGAATAATTAATGAAACACTGATTCACCCCCCCTCTTAGTGCGTCCAACAATCTGTAACTCGACTGACTATCTACTGATGACATTATTTTTCCATTAGTATGCAAAGAAAAATTTCGGTAAGCATACACCAAAAGACATGACAAAGAGAAAACCAAAAATGCAGATATTAGAGATCACTGAAAACTGCTAAGTACAAAGGAAACCGACGACACAATTTTGTGTGTAAACCAAAATTGCAAAGTGGAAAGGATAAAGAGGAACCTAAAAGTGGAACCTGACAAGAAGACCATAGTGAAAATTGAAAGAACAGTCACAGAGGAACTGGAAAGATAGTTCAAACAGGAACACCAAGAATTAGTCTAGCTGAATTCAGAGCATAACTGACTGTCAGAAACCAAAAGTCAGTTACAACTCGCAAAAAGTGGATCTGATTTCCATGTCAGATAAAACAATCATGTTCTATTTATAGAGTCTTGATTTGTTTTTAAAACCATTTATTTAGGGACAAGAAACATGAATGTAAGTGCTTTAATCATTCTAACTGATTTAAAACACATAGACTAGGATATCAAGGTAAAGTTATAAACCTGTGATCTTAGAGTTAACATTGTTTTACGTGAAACTTGATTAGGTCAATCTATCTTATAAATAGATGATGCAATCATTCATTATGAGATGATGTGAAAATATATGAGAGGATGAATGAAGCGTACGAGCACATCTATGAATCAGATTGAAAGTTTCATGAACCAGAACAAAAAAGGTGAATTTGGTTAGCAAGAAACAAGAACAGAGGCTACCAAGCATCAGAGGTATTATTCAATCACATTAGGTGATTTACTTATTCATGTAAACTTAAATGGATATGTAATCAACAATAGGATATTGCATACACCAGGTCAAATTGTATTTTTCTTACATTCTAACAAGTGAAGAAAAGTGTAAAAATCCTTTCAAGGAAGGTGGATTTAACAGTCCAACTATAAATCTCTTAACCGAGTGCACACTCAATAGTGTTGCTAAAGCTCTTAACTGAGTAGAATTTAACATGTCTCCACAAATATTCTTAATCGGGTAGATCATCAGATGTGATCAAATTGTAAGCCTTAACCGACCCCTTCCAATCTGCAGATAGTGAAGGATTTGTGGGTGCCATCCCTACCATGGTTTTTACTTCCTAACAGGAGTTTTCTGTGATATCATATCTTGTGTTATGTGTCAATTACTTTCATGAATGTTTCTATGAATGTTCACATGTATGGTTAATTTTATGAATTGATATATCTTACATCAAGATAGTATAGAACAGATGGTTGGATAAACATTTGATAACTTAAAGGATAAAGGTTAAGAGATACAAAATTTTGAGAGGTACTAATTCACCCCTTATGCTCTTAGTACATACTTCCCATTAATTCCAACATCAAAAAAATGAATTCAAACATACAATCAGTTGTATTTGATTAGGTGTTTTGTAAGACAAGCCTTTTTTCAGTGTCTTATTTCTATACCGACTGAAGGGATTACCAATTTGAGGTCGTCCTCTAAAGGGGAAACACACCCTCTAGACAAGTCTCTCTAGAAGTACAATAAGAAACTTAACCCTCGTCACCTAGGTCCACGAAGGCAAAGGGAGAGGATACAAATATAGCCTAAATATAGTACATCACTTATTTTAGCAAGGTTTTACAATGAGATAAAAATATCTCTATGGAAGTGTTGAAACAAATTTCTTCAAACACGCGAAGAACTCATTATTTCTAAATTGACAACTAATTATCTAAGTGCTTTCTATCTATGAAATCAAACACTCATGATTAGCATGCAAGGTTCTTTTCTTCCAAAATGATTTAAAACTTTGCTTGAAAGGATGTGTTTTCTTTACTTTGGCACTCAAGATTGGGTGAGTTCATTTTATGCCCAAATTGAAGTGTTTTTTTCTTTGTTCATTTATCCCTTAGGAATTTGAGAGTGATGATTTAATTTTAGAAACCCAAATTGAAGTTTTTGATTTTGAGAGGTTCTTTTTATCCCTTTGTTTATTTTAGTGCACCAAAACCAAGTGTGGATTCATTTAAAGTTACCAAATTAAAATGAGTGAGCTTTTTTTTCTTTTTAATTTGTAAATTAAGACAACAATCCCATCGTCCATATAGGTGATCCTGCAGACCTACAAAGAATAAAGGATGTAGTCTATAAAATTGCGATCTCACAAGGTTAAACATCCATCACGCCTGTTAAACCACATTCCTGTCGGGTCAAACATTGATCCCACAGGCGGTTGACCTTACAAGTTTTTAATAGTTCGTACAAAATTACAGCCTTAGAGCGTACAAAAAGTTAGACAACGTTACCGCGTAGTCAAACTGCGTTCTTACCGGACTGATGAAAGTGGAGAAAGTAGACGGAAAATGGAAGAAATTAGCCCTCAACCTATTGAAAAAGAACAGTTTGTGGGATTGCGATCCAGCCGACTCGGCCTACGTTCCCACCTAGTCTTCCCACATTCCCGCTGGGTCTTAAATTTTGGGATGTGTGAAAAATGATGATATATGAGGGAACACAACCACCTATTCTTCCCTTTCCAAACTGAAAACACCACAAAACCTTGCAAAAAGACACTAAAAAGGATACAATCGTTAGTTCTGGGGTAGTTCTTAATGCAAGAAAAAATGAGAAGAATGACTCATGAAGTGGGTTCCACCGGGCATGCCAAAATATGTGCAAGGAAATAGTGGTTAAAAGGAATACCTAAACTAGTTAAGTATTCAAACAACTAAATCAATACTACATCTATGATAAGGAAAAAAATAACTAAAACAAGCAACAAGCCTAAGAGTATGCAAACCTTCCTTAAACCATACAAGCTCTCCTTTGATGTGTGAATTTGTCCAAAGGATTGGATGTGTGCTCATGAACTTTCTCAAGCTTCAATGGATGAGTAATAATTTTGGTATTATAAGGCTATGGATAGTGGTTTTTCGATCTTCAAATGGACATGGTAATAATGTATAAAAGGTGGATGATTTGTGAAGGATAGAGGGTTCAATTTATAGGCAAGAGGAGGGTTGAATGGAGGGTCAAGATGCAAATTTGAGGAAGGGTGGAGATGCATTTGAGAGAGAGCACATGGATTGTGATTTCTCAAATACCTCCCATTTTGACAAGTGTCACAATGAGAGCGGTTTGGAAGAATGGGGGAATGTGACCATTTTGGTAGATGTAAGAGGGGACAAAGATGTAAGAGATGGATGGAGTGTGTAAGAGATGTGTAAGAGAATTTATGATTGTGAAAATGTTTAGAGAGTGATTAGGCTTGGTTTAGGGATGATTAGAAGGAAAGCAAGAGGATTAGGAGAATGTGATGGGAGGAGAGAGAATGAGTGGAGGGGTTAATTAGTTAATCAAGGATAATTAACTAATTAAGAGAGGTTAGTATGTGTGAAGGGGTTGGGTTGAGTTGGAACCCTGGGTTAGATGTTTTAAGCATGGTTAAGCTAGGGGTTAAAGTTAGGAGTCATGTGCTAAAATAGATTAAACAAGATTTATTTAATAAAAAATTGGATAAAAGGGATAAAGTGAATTAATTTAAATAGATAAGTATATTTATTTAAATTAATAGAGGAAGGGGGATTTAATTAATTAAATGGTTGTGGGTTGCAATGAGATTAATTGGACTATATCTTAATTAATTAAATTAATTGAGTAAGGAGATTAACATAAATTAATTAAATAATGTATAATTATTTAATTAATAATACCTAGAAGAAATATAAATTTGATTAAATGTTGTTAATAAATTTTAGGTGTCTACAATACCATTGATTTTGCATGGCTTCTCTAACTCAGCCAATAAGGTTTCTTTCTGCATTTTGTCAGATTTGTCACTCAATAGTTTATCAACTAAAAATACAGGTTCCTCTTTTGAAAAACAAGCACTCCAAATGGTAAGATAGAGAAGTGGAGTGACGTAATACGACAAATCTTTGACCTACAACAGACTCAACTATGTTTAGACCCAAAATAGCAGGTCCAACAAGAGGATCCCCTTTTTTGGAGGGGGAGGAGATGGAGACATATGTGAGGGGCCCCCATCTACTGTTCTCATTAAGAACCCACACTAAAAAATAGTAGAAGCAAGTAGATTGAAGAGATAACCCTATCAGAGCAGTAGAAACATCTTTTCTTTCATGCAAGGATTAATGTCTCTAACAAGAAGGAAGTGAAATATAGTAGTTGGGATGACATCATGAAGAGGAATTGGTATGGGCTAAAGATTCCTCCTTTTGTTGGTATAGGGGGAGAAAATGAAAAGAACCTAAAAAACTATTGTATCTGGACTCCTAGACAAGGTTGGGCCAAGCTTAATTTTGATGGAGCTTCAAGAGGCAACCTAGGCATTTCAAGGGTAGGGTGTATTGTACATTCACAGGGAGGGAATCTTATTTCAAAGCGCTAGACTTCTGGAAGTTGATACTAATAATATAGTCGAATTCAAATCTCTAATGGAAGGATTGACTCTTTGTAAAGAATTGGGAATAAAGAAACTGGAAATTGAAGGTGATTCAACCATCATCATAAATGCACCTGGGACTAGGCATACTCCAAATTAGAGACTGAAGTTGTTATTGGACAAATCTTAAAAATTACTAAAATTCTTTGATGATATCACAATTAATCATATCTATAGGGAAGGAAATGGAGAAGTAGATAAATTGGAAAACTTAGGAGCAGAGGGTCAAACCATTAAATAGGTAAATATAAGGCAAACTATACTATAATCATCTCAAGAAAGTCTCAAAGGTAAAGTGTTTCTTTTGATCATTGTGAAAACTTGTGATGAGGGAGATTGATTGTTAATAAACATGGAGGGAATAATGATTCAAATAAATAGAAGATTATTAACATTTGGACAGGGTAAAGTGCTCTTTTCAAGGGTTCGCTAAAGTATCCCATTAAAATATTATTTATCACCTTTGGAGTAATCATAGTTCTTATGATCCTTAAAGTAAAGGATGAGTGATCATAGGATTTGAAGTCAAAAATATTTATTATGATTCAATGTTAGCATGGTTCAGTCTGTAGATGGGTAGATGATGATTGAAACTTGAAAGTTCAATTATCATAGAAGTTGATGATAGAAAGTGTTTTAACAGTTAGTGTTAGGCTGGTCCAATTTGTAAATGGATAGAAGAAGATTGAAATTTTGAAAAGCTCAATTTAAAATTATATTAGGCATTTCAATGAAGAATTATCTGTGATTGATGTCTGGCATTTTCAATCTAGAAAGTATTGAATGACGACATGAATTTTGAAAAGCTCTCTTAAATTTCAAATTAGTTAGATTTGCAAAAATTATAGATGATAACATTAATTAAATTGAACATTGATATGAATGTAAAAATAGGTTTGTTCGAGTTGATGTCAAAGTAGGATCATGATATACTGATAAATGATTCAGACTGGTAGATTGCGACAAGTATAGCTGGAAAGCCTTGTCATAAAGGACTTTGAAGTGTATTATATAAGATTTGAGATTTATCAAACTTTTGAATATATGGAGTAGTTCAAATTTTAAAATAAAGGACATTTGGTTAGTGAAAGTGGCAATTGGGGAGTGCATTTATTATTACGACTAGCGATATGGAAGGATTAGACTGTTTGGTCTCATGGAAATAATTAAAATCATTCATTCATTATACCTAGTAGAAATTTGATTTGATTGGGGAATAGATAAACTTTTCTTTGGGGTTGTTCAAATTTTAGAGGAAAAATAACAAGAAAGGAAAATAGGTTGTTTTGACAAATCTAGTGAAACCACAATATTTGATGGATTTGGGTAATTATTGCCCTCATCTTGGGGAGTGGTAATTAAATTTTTCTTCTCACTTCTCAAATTTATCCTTTATCTTTTCAATATCTCTCTTTTAGAATTGAGTTCTCTTCGACATTTTAGACAGTTTGAGTTGCATGTGAAAGTTTGGAATTGGTATCATGGAATCTCCCATTTTTATAAAGATCAAGAAACCTAAGAAGAAGTTGGAATTTCTCAGAGACATCACGGAGTAGTGAATGTAAGAGGTGTTGAAAAAATCACACATAATGTTGGTCCACATAATTGAAATGGTTTTAGGAGTTTTTTTTTGTAACAAATGACCAAAAGTATAGAGTGAATACAAATATTCCACATGTTTTACTTGCTACATTGTGCATTTAGAGATGAGTAAAGTCATGCCAGAGAATATTTGTAAACATATATTTGGGAAAGAATTTCTTGAAGATATGAGCAGGATAATGAGGAAACTTGACAATATTGTTGTAGAAAAACTATGACCTGGATATTATCAATGGATAACCACCAAAGCAATAACCCATATTAGTTATTGAGGATCACCAAATTTTTAGGGCTAGAAGGTTTGGAATTAGGAAAAGAGTGGATTTTCTCATGAAATTATAGAAATTGAGGAAGAACGAAGGACAAAATTGTATTTGAGACTTTCTAAAAGAGGAGAATTTGTTATCTAAGGAATAAGGGGAGATTAGATTGCTTAAAATTGAAAATGGTTAGATAAAAATCTTTGGAAAGTAGGGCCCTGCTCCACTAGTCATTTAAGAATGGGACCCAGATTGGGTTGCTGAGGAATTTTTGTTGCACTGGTCAAATTAATAGAGGAGAGTCTTTGGACAGGTTATTTAAATTGTAGGTCGAGGTATCCAAGATGCCAGTGGAAGTTTGGGAGATGTAAGAGGCACTCAAGGTGTTGGTTAAAGAACTCAAGCAGCTTGTGGGAGCATGGGAGATGGGCCTTCTTCAAGGCCTTTTATTTTTTTCGTCTTGGGGTATGGGGTAGCTTAATGGATTTGAAGAAACCTAAAAGGAATTCAATAAGAGCAAGGAAAAATAAAAAATTCAAGAGAGATAGTAAATGAAGATATTGTTACCATAAGAAGAGAAAATCTTGGAGCAAGCACACAAAAACCAATAAGAGGAGACAAGAGATTTTGAAAGGGGAGAAACAAGAAAAACCCCTTGTGATATTATGAAGATGGAAAATGTAGAGAGAGAGAGAGAGAGAGAGAGAGAGAGAGAGAGAGAGAGAGAGAGAGAGAGATAACTCATTAGGTAGAAATAAGAGATGAGAGAATCTCTTTTATAGATATGAGGAGATGAGTTAAAAGGTAACTCACCAATCTATGAATACCAACATCCATAATAGGTGTGTGCAAAGTGTCAAGTTCCTCTTAAGGAGGAATATCTAGTTTCCTTATTAAAGGAATTAAAAAATATGACATGTCCTCCTACTTGGACTAGAGGATAAATTACATGTAGGGATTCCTTATAATCTCCTAAATAAATAAAGAAAAGAGGATACCTTAGTTTATCCTCAACTAAATAATTAAATACAACCAAGGAGAGATTAAATATTCTAACATCCCCTTACTCTTTACTTGGGGATTTTACATCAATGAGAATTAAACCAAAATTTTACAATGAGTTTGAATTACATCTTTACAATAGAATTTGATTATCTTCAAATGGAGCTAACTCCAAGTCTTCAAGTAGTCTTCTTTAACCATGGGTACAATTGGTACTTCATATTGGATTGAGCTAAGAGAATTGAATTGAGCCTTTGGATGGGTACATGATATATCACTTGAATCAAATAAAAGAAAACCCACAAGTAGATTTCCCATAGTTGGGATCTACCCTTGATACAAATCAGTATACCTTTGAAGAGAACTCATAATGTTTTTCATAAAATATTTAAACTTTAGATAATCTTTGAAAAGTTTAAAATGAGATAGAGAGGGATAGAGATGGATCCATTAATCAATCACTAAAAGTGAAATGAAGCTAACATGAGGTCAAGATAAACCATATGCTCAAAAATCCCAAAAGTAACAAAGGAGGAACAATATCCAAGCTCTCATCTAAAAACTAAAAATACTAATGCACAAATTAACAAAGACAAGGCTAAATAATGAAATCTACATCAACATTAAATCAATCACATGGATATATATAGTCCACTAATGATTCATCCACTGCAAGTGAATGGATAGCTAATCTACAACCTGCATGACTCACGATCTAAGTAATGAAGAATGCAAACTCATCATCACATTAGTAAAATGAAAAAAGATATGAGAAAAAAATCCATAATCAAGTAGAACATGTGACTCAAACACCAAATCAACCTATGATATGATTTTCCAAACATGTCTATAGTCTTTTTAAGGAACCATCAATGAGATAAGAGATTTAAATCAATATAATGAGAAAATTTAACAAATTTGTATTCCTCTTCATTAGAATTAAGAATAATTGGATAGATCATACTTAATACCAAAAAACTAACAATTGGATAGATCATACTTAATACAAAATCCAAGAGAGATAGTAAATGAAGAGATTGCTGATTATTTTGATTTATAGGTTTCTTACCTTTTTTCTTTTTACAACAATTTTGAGTCATGTGACCATTTTTCCCACAATAGGTGCAATGGGGTCTTTGATTTGAACGATTCTTATGATGATTATTATTTTGATTTTTGTTATGATTATTAGTACGATTATCATTATGATTATTATTAGATCTAGAATGAGTTTGATTTTGATTTTTAGAGATAAAAGCATGTTCAATAGACTTTAGAGTTCCAAGTTGAATCAACTTCGCTTCCTCTTGACGCAATAGAGTTTAAAAAACAATATAGGTTAATTGAGAAGCTAAAATAGGAAGAGCAAGTTGAGAATGCACATTAGTAATAAATTGTTGAAACTGTCTAGGAATACATTTTTTTAACACAATATAAATTAAGCGAAGCTCAGTTATAGTGACTCCTAAACCATGCAATTGACTACAAATAGAATCAAACTTAAGCGAAAATTCATCCATAGTTTTAAATTCGGTATACTTGAGATCCTCCAATTGATCTTGGAGTTGAACCTTTCTAGATTTATTCAAACTATCATAAGTGCTTTTTAGAATAGCCCAAGTTGCACGTTCTTCAGTACAATGAGCAATTAAAACATATAAATCAGGATTTAAAAAAAATGCCAATTAGGCCAAGTGCCTCTTCATTTTTAGTATTCCAAGCATCTTTTTCTGCTTGACTAGAAGCTGAGGGAGGAACAAAATTAGGATTAGTAGCAATGTCCAACATATGTTTGAAATGAAAGATAAATGATAAATGTGTCTTACAAGCATGATAATTAGAGTTATTTAACTTAATTTCTGGAATAAATGTAGACACGAGGAAAATAACAAGAAAAAAAAACATTTCAAAAACAATAACAAGTAACCTTCAAATAATCTAAAAATGAAATTTAATTTAATGTTAGTCAAGGCTTGAATAGTGAACGAGAGATTTAAAAAAAATAATTTTTTTTTGTTAAAAATGTTAAAATAATGAATTGAAAGTTATAAACATACAATTAATTATTCAATTGAATGATAAGAAAGATGAAGAATAGAGTATTAATGGAAAAATTATCTAAGTAAGAAAATACATTTAAAATGAGATGAATTTAATTAGTAATTAATAAATTAACAAGAGAAGATAAAGCCAATGAATATATTATTAAAAGAAGCTAATATAAACACAACCAATAGGAGAGGCAAACTTATGCAGAGGGGTTAGATAAGAGACTACTAAAACAAGAAAAATGGTCAGAGATATACTAGAACCAATAGAAAAGTTAATGAATATAACTGAAAATGCAAAGCAATGAATGGGATAACCTGCACAAGGAATAAAGGATAGAGCACAAACAAAAAAACTTGTTTTAATACTGCACAAGGAAGTTGGAATAATATGCTGCCAAAGCAATACAAAAAAATGACAATTAAAAAACTTGGGAGAATTGTTGCGCAATGATTGCAAATAGAAAAGGATGGGCAGCAAAGTTAAATTCTTAAGCACTGAGAGATTACGTTGAGGGGGAGGTTTATGCGGCGAGTGAATGAGCTGAGTTTGTGCACTGAGAGAAAGAGAGATTTAGAAAAAACTACGCTGAGATTTGTTTAAGGAACACGTTGCCAACCAACAAGGGGTTGTGCACCAAGGGAAATAAACTAAGGTAAAAATAATCTCACAACTGCAAGGAGGAAATGCGCAGGGTAGGAGGAAACAACTGAGGGGTGAGAATTTAACAATAAAGATATTAATAACAACTATTAACAATAAAGATATAATGAGAAGGAAGAAAGTTTTGAAAATATGAAAGAACCATAGTTAAATGGGAAGAGCAAAGATATATCAGCCTGCAGAGATAAATGAGATCTGAATAAACAACAAAAAAGATTAGTTTATGTATCATCTTAAAATGGAAGCACTTCCATGTTAAGAATGTTTAGCCTTCCTTAGGGGATGTTTTTGACCACCATCATACTGTCCCCTCATTTTTGCATCATCTCCTACTTTTGTGCCTGTTTAGGACCTTGATTGGGCCCCTCCAGGCACCTTCTATCCCACCTGGCACTTTTTCTAGGGGTTTTGACCCCTTGGGTCAAGGTCAAACTTGACCTTGACCTAGGTCAAGGTCAACCTTGACCTTAACCTGGGTCCCCCTTCCAAATCTGGAAGGTTGTCAGCTTTCGGAGGTCATCAAAAAATTATTTTTCCTACTTCTGGGTCGGCTATTTTGGGTTCCTAAGCAGCGAATCCTAAAATTATATTTAATATAGGTTCTCTTCTAGGGGCATGCGTATAATGGGAATTTAAATCTCCTATGTTGGCCTCCTTAGAATATTGTTCCCTAGTTTCACATAAAAGGAAGTTTTCTCCTCTCATTTTCTCTAAGCGATATTTAGCAAGAAAAAGTCTTCTAAGTGCAAAAAGTTCTAACCAAGATTTTGTCAAGAAGAAAAAGGTTCAAGCATCCATTGTTCTACATTTTTCCAAGCTTTCAAGGTGTTCAAGTATTCCTCCCAAGAATTCAAGTCCTCCATTGAAGATCAAGGATTCAAGCTTTCAAGCCTTTGAAGGGATTAGGTTCAAACATGCAAGATTCATCATTCAAACCCTAGATCTAGCCATCATGGTGGTGTGATCTTCCTTCAAGATCCTTTGTGCATCCTCAACACTTGTTCATTCTCTTCAAGGTGGATTCCAAGCATACAATCATGGAGGTTTATGGTTTCTATTGAGTCCAAACTTTAATATTTACATACTTGCTATATTTGATTTACAATTGCATATCTATTCAATATCATAGCTTCATTCTTAGATTCAATTCTACTACTTGCTAGCATTCTATAATTTATTGATTTCAAGGTTAATTCCTAAATCAAGGTTTGACTAAGGCAAACCCCTCCCCCCAACAAACAAATCTCTTTTTCTTGTAGGTACAAGTTCAGGACTACAGATTTGAACCCAGATCTGGATACCCTTTTCGACAAACTTTTAGGATCCGCAAACAGATTTTTTGTCAGACCTGTGCAGGTCAAGGTCGAGATTATTGGATTAGGGGTGAGATTAGTGGGTCAAGGTTGACTTTTTTCATAAGATGGTGTCAGATCAGAAAAATATTTCTGGGTTTTGTTCGTCTTTGTGTTCCAGTTCTAGATCATACTTCAAATTTTCTAGAAATAAAGTACAGACCCCATAAAATAGCATTCTTTGATCTGGAATATTTCAAGGTTAGTACTTCCTCTCATCCTTTTCAATTACTATTATATATCACATCTCTTTAATTATAAAATAGAATTTAAGATCTTCTTTCTTTCTCTCATTTCCAAATGATTGATTCACTTGTGCATTGACCCTTCTTTTGGGTTAATCAACTTGGATCTTTCATTTGTGCATTTGGGGTTAAAATAGGAACATTTTATCTTCCTTCCCCCTATATTCTTAATCAAATTTCAATACACATTAAAAAAAAACTAAATTAAATGTAAAGGTTAAGGAAATACACCCCTAATCAATCAAACATATATAACAATAAATTTTTCTTCTTTACATTTTGGTGAACCCGCGATAGACAACTCTTTCTTTTTGGTGTTAGATTTGCATTTCATATTAGATCTTGCATGCATATAGAAGTAGGTTTTCTTTTATGCTCTTGAATTTATATTTCAAAA
>MU224462.1:3838687-3862625 GCA_018584345.1 Thuja plicata | reverse complement strand
CTTTGATGAGGCTTTTGTTGCTAAAGAGGATAGATCCCCTAATGAGGTACATGGAAGTGAGGATGAAATTTGTTTGAATAAGATCTCCATTGATCCTATTCCTATTTTATCCTCCTCTACAATCTCTCCAATTGATCTTTACCATAGAAGTGAGTTAAGGATAGATGTTACTTCTCCTAATATATGTCTTTTCTATGAGCCTACTTTAGAATATAATTCTTCCCCCTTTAGGGATCAAGCTTTAGGCGCTCCTACAATGTGCTTTATTGATAGGGATGAAAATCCTCCTATTTGGGATGAACCTTTGGATTTGGATGTTGATTACTCTCTTCCTCATGAAGCCATTAGGGATGATTCTACTTTTTGGGATGAACCCTTAGATAAAGACATTGATTTATCTCCTCCTTGTCAAGATTCTTTGATACAAGAGGGTGATTTATTAATGGATGACATATTCATACATGATGATGACTCTTTTTCTAAAACACAGTCTCCTTATGTAGACATTTTAGAGAAAGAAGAAAATATTACAGATTCTTTACCTCCATTTGGGAGTTACCTTAATGCTCTCCCTCTTAGTGATGATCCTATGGAGAATCAAGCTCCTACCTCATCTTCTCCTAGAATGTATTCTATTTCTCCTTCTTGTAAATCTATCAAACATACTAATGATGACTTAGTGACTACTGGAGTTCAATCAACTTCTTGTTATGGTCATAGTTATCATTTAATAGTTAAACAAGGATTCCATACTCAAGGATGTGCTAAGAATAAATAGGGAATTATAGGAGGCTTGTTGATTGAATCTTTGGTCCCTCTTTTCTTTAAAAGATGACATTTTACCCTAAGCACTCCTCTATGGTGAGGGTCTTGATGATAAGATCTCTTCCCTTTTGAGGATCCTTTTTACATAAGTGACATATCCATTTAATGATTATCTATGATCTTGGATGTAAGGGGCAAGGATCTTCACTAAGGATATGGTATACATTGTTGTTAAGCTAGATATCTCCTTACTTTGTGAAGTAGGTATCCTCTTTTCTCTTCCTTATCCTGCCTAGTGGGTAGTCATGATAAGGAGGGGGCATACATAGGGTCTCCCTTATACTATAGTTTACATTAATTTACATTTTGTAGCATGCTAAATCCTTAGAAGGTAACACACATAAGTTGCTAAATCCTGAAGGGACACACATTTTTACTTTTATTTTTGCTAAATCCTCAGAAGGTAACGCACATAAGTTACTAAATCCTGAAGGGACATGCATTTTTACTTTTATTTTTGCTAAATCCTCAGAAGGTAATGCACATAAGTTGCTAAATCTTGAAGAGATACCCACCCTTTTAAATTTTCAATGTGCTAAATCCTTGGAAGGTAATGCACATAAGTTGCTAAATCCTGAAAAGACACACATTTTATATTCATAGTGATACAAGAATGTGGACCTATGGATATTTTCAAAAGCTGCCAGAAGACGCATTCCAATTACAAGCACAGTTTATGGGTAAACTTATTGGGCTCTCTCTCCTTGGTGATTAATAGTAAGGTGGGCATCTTACTAGGAAAGGTAATCACTATTTATTTTCTCTCTCTTTTGCTTTCATGCTAGTAGAATTAGATCATGAAGCTATGTTATCTATAGTGTTGTTCTTGTCTTGCTTATGTAGTCATGTATGTTTCCTATGATTAATTGCTCTTTACTTACATATATTTATGCATGTATGTTGAGTTAGAATACTTGGTCTAGGGGCTCATGTCCTTGACCTAGTGATGTTCTACCTTGTTGTGATCCACCAGAGTCTTTCTTCTAACTTTACCAAAAGCATGTTCGATTTCCATACTTTCGCTAAAGTGGGGGCTTAATGTATCGTCTTAAAATGGAAGCACTTCCATGTTAAGAATGTTTAGCCCTCCTTAGGGTATGTTTTTTACTACCATCATATTTTCCCCTCATTTCTACATCACCTCCTACTTTTGTGCATGTTTAGGACCCTGATTGGGCCCCTCCGGGTACCTTCTATCCCACCTGGCACTTTTTCTAGGGGTTCTGACTCCCTGGGTCAAGTTTGACCTCGACCTCGACTTGACCTAGGTTAGGGTCAAAATCAACCTTGACCTAGGTTAGGGTCAACCTCGACCTTGACTTGGGTCCCCCTTCCAAATTTGGAAGCTTGTCAGCTTCCGGAGGTCATCAAAGATTTATTTTTTCCGCTTCTGGGTCGGCTGTTTTGGGTTCCGAAGCGGTGAATCCTAAATTATATTTAATATAGGTCCTCTTCTAGGGGAATGTGTCTAATGGGAATTTAATTCTCCTATGTCATCCTCCTTATAATATTGTGCCCTAGTTTCATATAAAAGGAAGTTTTCTCCTCTCATTTTCTCTAAGCGATATCTAGCAAGAAAAAGTCTTCTAAGTGCAAAAAGTTCTAACCAAGATTTTGTCAAGAATAAAAAGGTTCAAGAATCCATTGTTCTACATGTTTCCAAGATTTCAAGTTGTTCAAGTCTTCCTCTCAAGCATTCAAGTCCTCCATTGAAGATCAAGGATTCAAGCTTTCAAGCCTTTGAAGGGATTAGGTTCAAACATGCAAGATTCATCATTTAAACCCTAGATCTAGCCATCATGGTGGTGTGATCTTCCTTCAAGATCCTTTGTGCATCCTCAACACTCATTCATTATCTTCAAGGTGGATTCCAAGCATACAATCATAGAGGCTTATGGTTTCTATTAAGTCCAAACTTTCATATTTACATACTTGCTACATTTGAATTACAATTGCATATCTATTCAATATCATAGCTTCATTCTTAGATTCAATTCTACTACTTGCTAGCATTCTATAATTTATTGATTTCAAGGTTAATTCCTAAATCAGGGTTTGACTAAGGCAAACCCCTCCCCTCCAACAAAAATATCTCTTTTTCTTGCAGGTACAGGTTTAGGACTACAGATTTGAACCCAGATTTGGATACCCTTTTCAACAAACTTTTGGGATCTGCAAACAGATTTTCTGTCGGACCTATGCAAGTCAAGGTCAATATTATTGGGTCAAGGGTGAAATTAGTGGGTCAAGGTTGACCTTTTTCATAAGACAGTGTCGGATCAAAAAAATATTTCTGGGTTTTGTTCGTCTCTGCGTTCTGGTTCCGGATCATACCTCAGATTTTCCAAAAACATAGTATAGACCCTAGAAAATAGCTTTCTTTGATCTGTAATATTTCAAGGTTAGTGCATTTCTCCTATCCATTTCAATTCAAATCCTTAATCATTCTAAATCTATCACACATTTACATTCATTCACCAACATTTTAAGAGGGAAACCTAGGATCTCCTTCTTTATTCTTGTTTCCAATAGATTGATTCATTTATGCATTGATCCTTTTTGGGTTGATCAATTTGGATCCTTCCTTTGTCCATTTGAGAATAAAGGGGAATGTCTTATTTATCCCTCCACTCTAAACACTAAATGTAAAGGTGATAAGTGATTTGAGTATCAAAATACTCTTAGTCCATCAATATCATTTTTTCTCCTTTACAATTTATATAAAAGAGAGTTAAATAACGACCGATCTTGCAAAGTCACACCAATATTATAATAAATAGGTAGAAATTCTGCATGCACAAAGAGATGTAAAGAAATCTGAGATGTTATTATTTGAATCCTGCAAGAACCAAACTAGCAAAGGGCTAAAAAATGATTATATTAAAACATGCACCAAACGTGAGTGATTTTACTATAAAACCTTGTGGTTTCCTGACAGTGGTTAAAGATAAAAATGAGATTGAAATGGGTTTGGCTAAAACCAAATAAACCAAAAAAAAATTCAAAAGAAACTTTCTGGTGCAAGTCGACCAAAGAGGCTTAGAGAAAATAGAGATACAAAATCTATAACCAAGAGTTAGTAAAAATGAATCTCAAGCTTCTCTCTCAACCAAGAGTCTCCTAAGATGTGCTCCAAAGAATAACAACCTTGAATACTAAACTCAAACAAGGATTAGCAACCCAAGCTGTGATACCATGAAAGGAATTCAATAAGAGAAAGGAAAAATACAAAATCCAAGAGATAGTAAATGAAGAGATTGTTACCATAAAAGGAGAAAAGCTTGGAGAAAGCACACAAAACCAATAAGAGGAGACAAGATATTTTGAAAGGGAAAAACAAAGAAAAATATATTTGTGATATTGTATATATATATATATATATATATAGAGAGAGAGAGAGAGAGAGAGAGAGAGAGAGAGAGAGAGAGAGAGAGAGAGACTCATTACAATAACTCATTAGGTAGAAATAAGAGACGAAAGAATCTCTTTTATAGATATGAGCAGAGGAGTTACAAAGTAGCTCACCAACCTATGAATGCCAACATCCATAATAGGTGTGTGCAAAGTGTCAAGTTCCTCTTAAGGAGGACTATGTAATTTCCTTATTGAAGGAATTAAAAAATATGACATGTCTTCCTACTTGGACTAGAGAACAAATTACATGTAGAAATTCCTTAGAATCTCCTAAATAAATAAATAAAAGAGGATACCATGGTTTATCCTCAACTAAATAATTAAATACAACCAAGGAGAGATTAAATATTCTAACAAAACCCTTTCTTAACTTGCAACATTTTGGTTTGATTTTAATGATATTATATGAGATGGATGAGAAGAATGATATGTTAAATGTTTTACCTTTTTTAAGTAGGAATTGGTTTATAATTTTCTTGATGGATGATAACGGACATGATGAAGTTTTGACAATGTTTCCTTGAAGTATCTAGATGCTTTTTTGATAACTGGTTAACAATCTTGTTACTGTTTTGGTTAGTTATAGTTGATGGTTGGTCAGAAAATTTGATAGAAACTATGTGAGCATCTTTGGTACTATTTGATGCTCCTTTCAAATTGTAGAAAATTATAGTATGTCTTTTAGGTTTATGGGTCTTGTTCAAACTTTTCATGTGTTACCCTCCTTATATGTTTGTCCTTGATGAGAGACAGAGGACACATTGACATCATCATAGTTGATATGTTTCAGTGACATGATTTTCTTTGAGCTCCATATTTAGTTTAGTTTGATCATTATTACTGATAGATTCAGTGTCCTTGCAGATTGCCTCTTGATCTTAACAGGTATATGATGCACAAGTTCAATGGATCAGGTATATGGTCTCTATGATTTTATTTCATATGAGTTACATATGGAAAATACAACTTTATTTAGTGCACTTTATTTCTAAATTGATACGATGGAAAATGAGATCTATGTTTGGGTCATTTACATGTCATTTTGATAATGTTCCTTAGCCAGATATATAGTTTTCTTTGATGGATAACTCATTTCCTAAAAACTAATACAAATTGATATTTAAAGTGCTAACCGAGCACTTGGTTATAAGAGCATACACAAGGTGTAGCACTAAGTGCTATTTTAAGCTTCATTTGATTCATATTTTAAAATAGCTTTGTAAGGATTTATGCACTTTATATTCATTGGAATTATATTCATTTATCTTCTTAGTGCTTTTGGGTTTTTTACAAAGCACATTATTTTTGCAAAAAACACTTCATTATTTTATGAGTACTTTTCAGCATGTAAAAAGTTGAATTTTTGAAGTGTCAAATCAACACTTGATTTTTGGAAAAAGGAAGGTTAAAGTGTTATTCATAGCACTACAAACACCATTTTCTTATGAGGCATATTTTGATCAATGAATGGAAATCATGTCAAAGTGATTTTGAAGCTGATTGTAGTGGGTTTTTATAATTTTGTCTAAGGTTATATGGTGACATGGTTGTTTGAGTGGACACTCATTGTGTCGATTTGACCAGGTATTCACATGGTTTTGTAATAATGTGGCAGTCCTTATTTCATCAGACTTCAAAAGGTTTTATGATTTCATTTGGGAGATTATTTTGTTTAGGGTTCTTCTATTTTTTCTCATCTCATTTCTGAGCTCTATTCAACTTGCCAACATGAAGGAAGTTGGAATTTTTTACACGGTAATGCAAGTTGCATTCTGGTTGTGGGTTCTAAATATGTTGCATGAAAGTTGACAAGAATGCAGTTGGCAGTTATCTTGTGAGATTTGGTTGAGTCTTCATGCAGATTATTTGGGATATTTTTACAGGTAATATTGTTTCAACTATCTTTTGAATGATCTAGGTTTTGATGTGGTTTTCCAGTTAAGATAGAAGGATAAACTGATTTACATAAAAGGTTTTGTTTTGTGTTATTTTAACATTTGTTAACTACTTGAGTCATTTATGCCTGATGTTTTTGTGAAATATTGAAAAGGAGAAATGGCAGAAAGTTTATTTTTCAAAATGTTGAAAATGGAAAATATTTTATATTTGTTAACCCTACTTAGGGTATCTATGAAGACAATTATCTCTGATTCTAAACAAAAAACTGTTGGAAATAATGGAATGGTGTGTAGTGAGAGGGGAGGGGTGAATCAGTACCCCTTAAAACTTTTAGTCAATTAACCTTTATCCTTTAGTAATCAATTGCTTGTATTACCAGCCATATATGCTATTCTATCTTTATGCATTTAATATCAATTCATAAGATAAATTAGCATGTAAACATTCATGACATGTATTGACATATGACACAAGATTTGGTAACACAGAAAACCCATGTTAGAAGGTAAAAACTGTCGTGGGGATGAAACCCATAAAACTTTACTATCTATAGAATGGAAGGGGTCGGTTAAGGCTTACAAGTTTGATCACTTCTGATGATCTTACCTTGTTAGGAGTAACATGTAGAGACTGGTTAAGGTCTACTCTCTTAAGAGCTTTAGCAACACTGTTTAGTGTGCACTCGGTTAAGAGATTTACAAAGGATTGTTAAATCTACCTTCTCAAAGGATTTCTTCTATTTGCTACACCTGTTAGAAAGTAGTAAAAAATACTTATGTACCTGAGTGTATGAAATCTAAATTTTTTGAGTACAGATCCAATAAAGTTCACAATATAATTTATCACCTATAGTGATTGATCAATACCTCTGTTCTACTCGGTAGCCTTGAATTTGGTTCTTGATAACCTTGTGAATTTTGTCTGTCATGTTGTACTAAACCTATCTTTTGGTGTTGGTGTTACCAATGGTTCAAAATGGTTTTCCTTTGCATACTAATGGAAAAATATGTCTTCAATCTCCCCCTTTGACATTAGTATCAAAAAATGATATGTACAAAAACTAAGATGTTTAGTAATGTACACCATGTGTTTACCTTGTCATTATGAATCCCCTATGTATATGATGGTATAGTATATGTATATGTATGTACACTTGCCTTTATACTATTCTTCCTTTTCACCTTAGCTTCCCCTTTTATCATATCATTTTCCCCCTATTTTATAGTAAGGTAAAAGGTGTAATTACTTGCAAATTTTCAAAAATGTGGGAATGGGAGTTGTTCATGTCTTCCATCATCTTCTCCCATTTTTCTTGAAGGTTTTCTAGAGCCATGTGCTCTAGTGTAATCCTAGCATGCATATCATAGATGATTTTGGTGACATACATCTTCGGGGTGGAAATCAATTGTCTTGTCATTGTCATATGTTGTTTCCATAGTGTAAGATTGGGTAGGAGTGGAGCTTGTAGCTCGATTACCTCATCTTTGAACTTTGATTCTCCCTCTTGAATCTTAAGTCTAATCTTCTTTTCTTCCAATACCTTTTCATAATGCAACTTGATTGCTTTGTCAGTGGTGGAGACTTTGTGCACACACAGTAAGATCTACATCTATTTTCACAATCTTTTCACTATTTTCTTTTGTGAAAATCTCTAATGTGCTTAACTTCTGAATTAAGGTTATAGCTTCTAAAATGATTGGTTCTAATTCATTGACTAGTTCAGACAACTTTACCTTGTTTTTGGCCACTTCTTAGTTGATTTTCTCTGTCAATTTGTATTGGTACTTTTGTTCTTCATATTCTTCTATGGCCTTCTCTGCATCCACATTCTATGATGTAATGACTTTGGCAAGAATGGCTAATTGATCAATGATAGATGTGTTTTGATCAATATCTGTATCAGGTACAATTTGTTGAAGTATCTCTTTTGTTGTCTCTAGTATTTGATTTTCCTTTGTCTGCTTCTTAAGCTTATCTTGGATATCTTTTCTTTTACAAAGTTCAACATACTTTGTAAGTGCCTCTGGATCCAATATCCTCAGATCATAGGCTGGTATCTCAATAATCTCATCCTATGTAAGTGGATTCTTATTCTCCTTCTTCTTCTTCTTCTTCTTCTTTGATAGAATTATGGAGGGACCTGTATCTAGTACCATAGCAAGTTCCTTTGCTTGGTATGATGTGCTTGGTGAAGGCTTTGGAGTATGCATACCTTTAACCTACTACTCGGTGTCTACCTGTCGGTGGGGAGTGAACATCTCTGTTAATGACAATTATTCGATTGTGTATTGTCATTGATGTTTATACAAGTATAGTGATGTTTACACAAATGTCTAATCCTATCCGAGCACAGTTAGTTCATGCCAAGCACTCTCGAGCATTGAAGAAGACCAAAGTGATTTTTATTCCCAATCGAGTTCACTCGGTCATTACAGTGTTGGTCGGGCATTGAAGGATTTTAGTGTTGATCGAGTTAAACAGTTAGTGTTAGCCGACTAACATCAATTTATATTTTATGGTTAATTGGTTATATGCAGCCGACAACATAAGTTTTATTACTTATTTCAAATTTTATTAAGGCTTATCATATATATATATAAGCTCAAGTTTGGATTGAATGTGTGAGAGAAAAGAAAGTAAGATATGTGTTTATGACATGAAGAGTGAAGGCAAAATCAGATGGGATTCTGATTGAGGACAGAACACACATAGCTGCAACAAAATATCTGATAAGTGAGGATCAAGTAATTAAATCCAGAAGAGAGATATGAATCAGCAAAGATAGTTTCTTATCAAAATAGGTCAATCCATTGTTTCTCTCTAAAAATTGTAGCAGTGATCAAAATCTCTTAACAGAGTAGACTTAACAATCTTTTGTAAATCCTCTCACAAGGTGACATTTCTGCATTGAAGTGTTTGAAGACCTCTAACAAGGCCACTCCTTACAGGGTGATTAAACCCTCTAACAAGGTCACACCTAATAGTGTGTTATTGTAACCTTTAATAGGGTTGGCTCCTAACAGGGCTCACTTCAGAAGAGTGAAAAATAGTGACTAGTTGTAATTGGTGGTTTTTCCCATATTGGGTTTCCATGGTAAATCCTTGTGTTATCTGTGTACATGTTATTTTATTTATGGTTTATAATTTTGCAATTAATTACTAAAGGATAATCATAGTTAATATCTTAATATTTTCTATGTTAACCAAGTGACAGTAGAATATCTGTGTTAACCGAGCAATGGTGACAAATTTGTTTAAGACATCTAAGGGACTTGGATTTTTTTTTGTAGTAATTGATTCACCCCTCCCCTCTTAGCTACTCAACTCATTTCCAACAATTGGTATAAGAGCTGCAAGTTCTTACAGGGAAGGTTTCAAGGCCTAAGCTAAAGATTAGAGATGTCTTACAGAAGGGAAATCCCTAAGCTTAAAGACAATTTTGCTGCATGGCAAGATTTGATGAGGCTACATCTATCTACTATTGGAGATATTGGTTTTCAATTCTTTGACCATAGCTATGTGGAACCACTGAGACCTTTGATTGTGGATAAAATGATAGACATGAAGCATTATAACATAATGATGACTGATATAGCCTCTACACTCAATTATTCAAAATTTGATGAAGTCAATGACTGCCCTACTACCTTTGATATGTGGAACAAACTACATGATATTCATGGAGGATATGTCAATGTGAAGAGAGCCAAAGAAGAAAGTCTTTGAGGTCAATTTGATCGGATGAAAATGAAAGAAGGAGAAGACATTACAAAATATAGTGAAAGAATCAAGAAAAGTGTCAGTGCCATCAAAGCTGCTGGTGGAGTGATTGAAGACACAAAATTTTTTAGTAAGGTATTAAGGACTTTAATTTCTATCTATGCAATTAGTGTTTCATCTATTCAAGAGACGAGATGCAGTAATGGTATAACTCTAGATGGATTGGTTGGAAGACTTACAACTTTTGAGTTGGATAACTTTGATAATTACTCTCCTAATCCTATCAATCTTGAGTCTACATTCAAAGCTAAATTAAA
Source organism: Thuja plicata (assembly GCA_018584345.1). Classification (NCBI taxonomy): domain Eukaryota; kingdom Viridiplantae; phylum Streptophyta; class Pinopsida; order Cupressales; family Cupressaceae; genus Thuja; species Thuja plicata. The sequence continues at coordinate 3,852,450 of MU224462.1, read as the reverse complement.
CCTTGGAAAGATGAAAGGAAAATAGATTGGCAGTGATAGTGATGATGAATTTGATGACAAAGATCCCAATATCATTGAAGCATTACTTGCAAGGAGAGATGCAAAATAAAAAGGACAGTACAAAGGAAGGATACCATTAATTTTATTTTCATGTGATGAAGTCATTCACATTTCTGCTAAGTGTCCAAACAAGGAAGACAAAGGTGAGAGAAAATTCAACAAGTATAAAGGCAAGAAAGATTTCAAAAGCTACAAGAACTACAAGGACAAAGGTAATAAATCTTGTTATATTGCTAAATATTTTGATAGTGATGAAGATGAAGATGAAATGGTTTATATTGATATTAAGGATGAGTCATAAAATGAAGATAATGAAAAGACATCACTATATTCTCATATTAGCAAGAAGGACACTTGGATAATAGATAGTGGTTGTTCTCACCACATGACTGGTGATAAAACCAAATTTTAACATCTTGAGCACTATGATGGTGGGAGTGTTAGCTTTGGGAATGATGAACCCTACTATGTGAAAGGTAAAGGTTGTATTTCTTTAACAGAAGGAATCAAATGTGATAATGCTTATTGGGTTGAAGGACTAAGGTGTAATCTACTAAGTATGGCACAGCTGAATAACATTGGTTTCAAGGTAGAATTCATGAATGGTAAGGCCAAGCTCCTGGATAGTAAGAGAAACCTAGTTGGAACTGGAAGGCAAACAAAAGGTAATCTATTATATCTTGATCTCACTAAAAGTTCATGTTTTATTGCACAAGTAGAAGAAATTTTTTTATGGCATAAAAGGTTATGTCATGTAAACTTTGATAAATTGGTTAACATAAGCAAGAACAAAAGAGTAAGAGGAACTCCGATTCTGAAGAAACTTGAATTAGCAATATGAAAACAATGTCAAATTGGGAAAATGAGAAAAACTAGCTTCAAGAGAAAGAATTACAATACAAAAGAAGTTTTGGAATTGGTACATACTGACCTATATGGACCAATTGGAACAAAAAGTTACACAGGTGAGAAGTATTTCATTCTATTTGTTGATGACCATTCTAGAATGATGACTGTTATGTTTCTCAAAGAAAAATTAGAAGCTTTTCAGAAGTTCAAGTGGTACCTTGCCAGAGTTGAAAAAGAAACAAGAAAGAAACTTAAATGCTTAAGATCTAACAAAGGAGGAGAATTCATCTCTAATGAGTTCAATGAATTCTACAATGAAAGAGGAATCAAAAGACAAGTATCTGCCCAAGGTACTCCACAACAAAATGGGATAGTAGAAAGAAGCAACATATCCATTATGGATTGTGCAAGAACCTTGATGATTGAAAAGAATGTTGCTACCAAATACTGGAAGGAAGACATCAACGCTACAATTCACACCTTGAACTGAGTTTAACTGAAGAAAGGTACTGAGAAGACACCTTTTGAATTATGGTATGGCTATAAACCTAATGTTCATTATTTCAAAGTATTTGGAAGTAAATGTTACATCTTGAAGGAAGCAAGAAATGAAAAATTTGATGTAAAAGGTGATGAAGGTATATTCCTAGGCTACTCCTACAAAAACAAAGTATATAGATGTTTGAATCTTTCCACTCATAAAGTAATAGAAAGTGTACATGTAAGGATTGATGAGTTTGTAGAAAGAGGTAAAGAATAGATAAATAACAAGCCTGAGGATTACAAAAAAATTTTGCATTATGAAACTAATACTATACCTAAGATACAAGCAATGGTGATTGGACAACATCCTTGTCAACCATTGAATTCATCTGCACAAACTCAAATAGTTCAACTTGAGTTGCAACATGTGCAACCCAAGCTGCTGGTAGAGGAAACTAAGTCACAGACTGAAGAAAATGAGTCACAGACAGAGGGAATCGAGTCGTAGACATATGCACCTGAGTCTCAGACAGAGGCGCCCGAGTCTCAGACAATGGAACCTGAGTATCAGACAGGAGAACAAAACATAACTTTTGAGCATGGTGAACCAAGTGGAACAAGCCCAGAATCAAGAAGGAAGGATCCTATACTTGCAAAATATGTCAGAAGGCATCATGCACCTAAACAAATAATTGGATATCAGACAAAAGGTGTAACGACAAGGAACAAAATTAAAGGTACATGTTTTCTTAGTGAAATTGAACCTAGAACTATTAAAGATGCATTGAATGATGAAAGTTGGATAGAATCCATGAATGAAGAGATTGAGCAGATAGAAAATAACAAAACCTAGACTCTTGTACCTAGACCAAAAGATAAGAATGTGATTGGTACCAAGTGGGTTTTCAGGAACAAGATGAATGAAAAAAGAGAAGTTTCCAAAAAAAGGGCAAGATTAGTATGTAAAGGATATGTTCAAGAAGAGGGTATCGATTATGGAGAAACTTTTGATCCTGTTGCAAGACTTGAAGGAGTCAGAACCCTTCTAGCATATGTTGAACACAAAGGATACAAGGTATATCAAATGGATGTAAAATCTGCATTCTTGAACGAAATTCTTGAGGAGGAAGTCTATATTGAGCAACCTAAAGGTTTTATTGATCCTATCAAAAGTAATATGGTTTGCAAACTACACAAAGCATTGTATGGACTGAAACAAGCTCCTAGAGCCTGGTATGATAGATTTCATGGTTACTTGATAAGTATTGGATTCTAGATAACTAATGATAATAGTAGCTTGTATATCAAAGAAGGACCTCAAGGCAAGATACTATTAGTAGAAATATTTGTGGATGATATATTGTTTACTGGATATGATGACTTATGCAAAGCATTTTACAAAGCTATGAGTAAGGAATTTGAGATGTCTATGTTCGGTGAAATCAAATTCTTTGTTGGTTTACAAGTTTATCAGATGAAAGAGGGTATCTACATTACCCAATCTAAATACATCAAAGAGATACTAAATAAATTTGGTATGGAAAACTCCAAACTAGTTGGAACACCTATGCCTACTGGACATAAGTTGTCTAAGGATGATGACTCAAAGGAAGTAAACCAGACTACCTACAAATCCATGATTGGTAGAATTTAATATGTTGTTCACACTAGACCTGGTATTGCATTAGCAGTTGGTATTGTTGCAAGGTTTTTCAGCTAATCCTATAGAGAATCATTTGATGACTATCAAAAGGATTCTGAGATATCTTAAGGTACTGAAGATTATGGATTATGGTATAAGAAAGAAGGAAAATTTGATTTGAAGACTTTTACTGATGTTGATTAGGCTGGAAGTGTTGATGATAGAAAGAGCACAAGTGGTGGAGCATTATTTCTTGGAAAGAGGTTAGTCTCCTAGATAAGCAAGAAATAGAACTGCATTTCTTAGTTTACAACAGAGGTAGAGTATGTTGTTGTAGCAGTGAATTGTTCAAATATCATATGGTTCAAACAACTATTGTTAGGTATGAAGGAAGAAATCAAAGAACTATTCATTATCTACTGTGGCAACACCAGTTCTATTAACATTTCAAAGAACCTTGTGATGCATACTAAGACTAAACATATTGCAATAAAGTGTCATTTCTTGAGAGAATTGGTTTAGAACAAGGAAGTAAGATTGGAATATGTGAATACTAAAGAAAAAATTTCAGACATATTCACAAAACCATTACCTAAGGATGAATTTTGTATCTTAGAGGAAAGCTAGGGGTGATTCCCCTAACTGAGACTCACTAAAACATAGTTTAGTGATGCATCAACTGAGCTACATAACATACTTAACATGTTGATGCAGATATTCAGAGCTTATTGCATATGAATCAGTACAAGTAGGTACATTACAACTTCATTAGATTTATATATGTCAGTTGGTGTCTTTGGCATTGGTTTTCAAAGAGGGAGAGTTATTGGTGTCATAAAGATTACTCAGGGAGAAATCTTATCAAAAATAGAGAAAGATGTAAGAGGGAGAAATTTGTATTTTAGAGACTGTGATGACAGAGGGAGTTTTTGGATGAGAATTAGAATGAAGCTAAGGACATTAATAAAAATTTCATTCTTGTGTCTGTTTCTCTATAATTCTTTGTATTATGACATGTTGTGTTTCCATCAATGCCAAAGAGGGAGATTGTTGATGACATTTATTCAATTGTGTATTGTCATTGATTTTTACACAAGTATAGTGATGTTTACACAAATGTCTAATCCTATCCAAGCACAGTCAGTTCATGTCAAACACTCTCGGGCATTGAAGAGGACCAAAGTGATTTCGAGTTCTAACTGAGTTCACTCGGGCATTATAGTGTTGGTCGGGCGTTGAAGGATTTCAGTGTTGACCGAGTTAAACAGTTAGTGTCAGCTGACTAACAATAGTTTATATTTTATGGTTAATTGGTTATATGTAGTCAATAGACATAAGCTTTATTATTTATTTGGAAGATTATTAAGGCCAAATTGACAAGGCTTATCTTATATATATATATAAGTTCAAGTTTGGATTGAATGTGTGAGAGAAAATGAAGTAAGATATGTGTTTATGACATGAAGAGTGAAGGCGAAATCAGATGGGATTCTGATTGAGGAAAGAACACACAGAACTGTAATAGAATATCCGACCATTGAGGATCAAGTAATTAAATCTAGAAAAAAGATCTGAATCAACAAAGACATTTGCTTATCAAAACAGGTCAATCCATTGTTACTCTCTAAAAATTGTAGCAGTGATCAAAATCTCTTAATAGAGTAGACTTAACAGTCTTTTGTAAATTCTCTCACAAGGTGACATTTCTGCATTGAAGTGTTTGAAGACCTCTAACAAGGTCACTCCTTATAGGGTGATTAAATCCTCTAATAGGGTCACACCTAACAGTGTGTTATTGTAACCTTTAATAGGGTTGGCTCCTAACATGGCTCTTTTTAGAAGAGTGAAAAATAGTGACTAGTTGCAACTGGTGGTTTTTCCCATATTGGGTTTCCACATTAAATCTTGGTGTTATCTATGTACATGTTATTTTCTTTATGGTTTATATTTATGCAATTAATTACTAAAGGATAATAACTTTTAATATCTTAAGATTTTCTATGTTAATCGAGTGAGAGTATAATATCTGTGTTAACCGAGCAATAGTGACAAATTTGTTTAAGACATCTAAGGGACTTGGCCTTATTTTTGTAGTAACTGATTCACCCTCCCCTCTCAATTACTCAACTCATTTCCAAAAGTCTCCACATCAACCTTAGCCTTATCTGCAACATCTCCTTCCGTATCCTTGGGAGTGGAATCACCTTGCTTCTCTTCTTCACATTTATCTTTCTATTCTCCTTTTGTTTCTTTATGTTCTTCATTGGTTTCTTTCTGCCCTTCTTCACCATTATCTTCGGGTATGCTTGCATCCTTGTCAGGTGATTTCTCCTTTTCCAAGATAAGATTGATAGCCTATATCAATAGTGGTATTTATCTCGGTATATGTACTTGGGAAACATCTATTGTTGTGTCTTGTTCCTCGGTTTGGTCTTGGGAAACAGTGACATCTTCATCTTTCTTTACCTTATCTATAGGATCATCTTCTATGATAATAATGATAGTATTATCGGTGAATGTTTCATCTGCAGTATCCATATCCTTGTTACTTCTATGCTCAATTATTCTTCATTAACATCCTCACCATCATTTATAAGAATGTTCTCTGGGTTCAATTTAGCCTAATCTTCTTCATTGTGTGGCTTGTCAATGAGTTCTAATACATGCTCGGGGCTTGTGTCCTTTTTAGGTACATCAAGTATTTGCCTCCAAGTATCCTCACTTTCTCTGTAAAGATCAATAAAGTTTCCTTGTAAGAATTTGTAGGATCTTAATTTTGCTGAGAATCTCTTGGAGTGTAACTTCATCATTTCTTCAATTTCCTCAATTTTGGACTCGGGTGGCATAACAAAAACTAGGGTTCTTTCCCTTATTTGTTTCTCAGAATTTAATGTGAATGTCCATCTTGCTAATAATCTATCCATAAGTTCTTTTGGCATCTTATCTTCAATCTATATTGGTATATACTTGAATATACTCATCATTGTGATGATTGCTTCCTCTATCTTTTTCTGGTCCTCGGGGTTCAGAGTTAGCCATTTTCTAAGCTTGGGCTCAGTTATTGAACTTTACTTAATGATTGAAGCACATACCTCATCAATTATGGTAGGGAACTTATTCTTAACAATTTGTTCATATTTTTCAGTTTCCTCTATGTCTTCCTTACTTCTAATGAACTTTCTTCTTTTTGTTTATGCCTATCTCCCAGTTTGAGGCTTTCTTTTGTAAGTCCTCACTTGTGCTTTCTTGGTCGGTGATGAACTTGCACCTTTAGATGTATGAATTCTAGTCCTTGATGTAGCAGTGGTCCTTGGTTTCTTTGTTGGTGGTGGTGGTGCATCAGACTCTGTAGATTCAGAGTCACTCAATTGTTCTTCTTCACCAACAAGTGACTGTCCCTCATTGTCATCCTTTTGTTTTGACTCTTCATCATCTATCGACAACTTTTTCTTCAATGTCTTGACCATTTTATCTTTGTTTCTTTCAATTTTATTCACAACTAAGCCTATTTTTATTCTTTCCTTGGCTTCCTCATAGGTTCCAAACCTTGGTTGTGATTTGTCCAATGATTCATTTAACAATGCTTTGATAGCATTGATGACTTGATCTATGCTAATCTCATAGTCAAGTGGTGCTAACCATCCTATCCTCGGTATAGCTAGTTTGATCAAGGTGTTATCGGTGTCCACCATAAAACAAATATCAATCTTATATTTTTCTACCAGTTGTTCTGGTATCCTCATCCTTTTCTATATTCTTTGCTTGAATCCAGTGAAGTATTCATCCATGACTGATGTAAAATTGTCACTTAGTGACTTAATATATTCACTGATTTAAATTGTCATTGGTCAGGTAGTATCCCAGTTAACATTACCAATGGATGGAAAAAAGTTTTGGAAATAGAAAAATGTACACATTAGAAGTGATCCAAACTTACATGAATTGGACTTTGTATACCTGATTGTCCCCATGTTTTCCTCTAACTACTTCAATAGAATATTGGATAGATCCAATTGTAGACCTTTCTTTACAATCTTATGGACAATGTCAACTGCTCCACATGCAATGTTGTTTAACCTTCTGGAATTGCATATCTTGTATCCTAGTACACATGCAATGAACTTTAGTTTTGGATCAGTGATGGTGTTAACCTTCAATCCTGTGTTATCCCATACTGCACCTATCATCTTCTCAATCTCAAGGCGAGGAGTATGTTTAAGTGCTTGACCTTGTCAGTTATAAGGTAACCAGTTACTGCATGTATCACATCCCTAGTGATCTATTTTGGCTTGTCTATCCACATCTTTTGGTCATGTACCCTGCTTAGCAGTATCCAAATCCATTCAGTTTTAAACTCCCTCAGGAAAATTAGGGCATTTGACAACCCTTTCACCTCTATGTGTTTATGCTCATCCTTGATGGTTCCATCTTTGCAAAGCTTCCTGTAAGATTGATCTACCTCAAGATCTCCTATCTCGGCGATCTTGCAATTTATGTATGAACGAAAATCCTCGATCAGTAAAAGCCTAGGTGGTATTCCCAAAAATGCTCCAACGTTGTTGGGTTGCGAGGAAACCTGGATAGATTTTATACTTAGGTTCTTCACAAGTGGAGTTCTTGATCAGATTAACCTTCTTATCTTTAGTGTTCTTAATCTTGGTTACACGGGATGTGGTTGTCATAATTTCATGAGTTTAGGGATTTTCTATAAAACAAACAATGAGCTCGGTGATTCTTGTTACTTACTTAACCTATTGTAGTTGTTGTTGTTTAGAATCTGAATGCTATGAATCTTCTCTGCAATCTGGTCGCTCTTGTTTGCTCTTCTCTTCTCTTTGCTCTATTTTTCTCTTAATCACTTTTTGAATAATGAGCTCTTTCGTCACCCTATTTATAGATGATACCCTAAGCGGTAAAATTAATGATCTACCCACTTCTCGGTGTTCAAAGACAAATTTGCTTGGGTATCACACAAACTTTCATCTTGGGGTAAGTGACAACTCACTTGACCTTTAATAGGTTTACCGATGGTTCTTGATAATTGGTGAAGACTCTTATGCATTTTACATAATTACCAACGAGTCTTTGGTATCATAAACAACTTTAGCTTTTGTATGTGTACCAATGATTCTTGATAACAAGTAATACCATAGTGCATCTTTATTTATGCTAGTTTGGCATATTAACTATGTATAATGGAACTGATGTAAAGTATAACTTAGTATAGTGCAGTTCCATACTTACTTGTTCTTCTTAGGTGGGGGTGTTGATGTCACCAGATCCTCCACATTTTTGTATCTTTCCTCCACATTTTTTTCTCATCTTTCTGATGTCTTCAATGGTATTTCCATTGGGAAAAGTGCTTGTCTCTGTCACTTGGTCTCTGTAGTCCTTGCTTAGATGACCAACTTTATGACAGTGTAAGCATGCCTTTCTGGGGTTAGTCTAGTTTCTAGACCTTCTCATCCATTTTATCATGTAGTTTGCAACTATGTGTCCATATCTACCACATGCTATGTAGTTTGTCCATGTGTTGTAATCCCAAACATATGAGTTATCGATTCTTCTCAGTTGATAAGCAGTTTCTTGTTCTTTAGGCTTGTATGCTTACTTTTTCTTCTTCCTGCATTCAAGAGATGTGTACCCATGCATTTTATAGGTAGGACAATATTTTTCCATGTAGGTTTCCTTTTTTGGTTGTTTAACCTTAGATTTACATTCATATGTTTTATGTCCTTTCTTGTTACAGTTATACAAATTTCCAATGAATGTAGATGTGAATTTAGGAATACCTTTGATTTTTCTCCTGCAAACATTTGATGTGTGGCCTGGTTTTCCATATTGATTGCATGACTGCTTTCTTGGTCTTGGATTTGTGTAGATATTCTTTGGATCATCTTGGTATGATTATTCTTCATGCTCGGTATACCCTAATCCAGTATTGTTGTTGACTCTTCTTTGTCCATCCAGAAAATCATCCATCCTTTTGGTGCTTTCTTCAGCTCTCTTGATCATGTAATTGTGTTTTTGCTGAATTATTACTTCATGCTTCAGTCTTTCATTTTCTTCTCTTAGCTCACCAATAGCTTCTAATTTTCCATTGAGTTTTATGTTCAGTCAGTTTGATTCTTAAATCATAAGAAATATCTGATTGGTGATCTCATGAAGATGTTCAGTAAGTCTTTGTATCTTTGATTCTCTTTCTTGTAGATTTTCAGTTATCTTCCTCCTATCATGAATAGCTAGTGTTCTTTCTTGTTCAACCTTTCTAGCATCATTCATAACATCAATTATTCTTACCATCTGTGTCTCTTGACAGATTTGCAGTGATTTCACTTGTCCATCTAGATGTTGATTGATTTCATTCATACTTGTGATGCTTCCTTCATATGTGTCTGATGTATTGAAAGATGTAGATCCTGAAGATTCAAATAAATCAGGTATCTCTTCTTCATGATAGTCTATTTTAGTACAACGAGATTCTATAACCTTTCTTTCATCCTGTAATTGTCTCATCTTGTTTCTAGTTTCTTTATATTTCTCATAGAAGATCTGAATCTCTAACTTATGATTCTCAATACTCTTGTCTAGCTTATACCTTTCCATTTTATGATCTTTTCTCTTAAGTATATAAAATTTTCCAAATAAGAGATCTAGCTCTGATACCAATTTTTGGAAATAATGGAATGGTGTGTACTGAGAGGGGAGGGGCAAATCAACACCCTTTAAAACTTTTAGTCAATTAACCTTTATCCTTTAGTAATCAATTGTTTTTATTACCAACCATATATGTTGTTCTATCTTTATGCATGTAATATCAATTCATAAACTCAATTAGCATGTAAACATTCATAGAAACATTCATCCAATGTATTGACACATGACACAAGATTTGGTAATGCAGAAAACCCCAGTTAGAAGGTAAAAACTGTGGTGGGGATGAAACCCACAAAACTTCACTATCTGTAGAATGGAAGGGGTCGATTAAGGCTTACAAGTTTGATCACTTATGATGATCTTACCCTATTAGGAGTAACATGTAGAGACCGGTTAAGGCCTACTCTATTAAGAGATTTAGCAACACTATTTAGTGTGCACTCAGTTAAGAGATTTACAAAAGATTGTTAAATCTACCTTCTCAAAGGATTTCTTCTATTTTCTACACTTATTAGAATGTAGTAAAAAATACTTATCAACCTGAGTATATGCAATCTAAAATTGTTGAGTACATATCCAATAAAGTTCACAATATAATGTATCACCTATAGTGATTGATCAATACCTCTGTTCTGCTCGGTAGCCTTGAATTTGATTCTTGATAAACTATTTCATCTTTTGTTGTTCCTCTACATAAAACTCTGTCTCTAATCCATATAAGTGTCTGTGGCTACAATCATCATCTCTTTTTGTTCTAATTAATTACACATGTATTTATACAATCAGTTTGACTTGAATGAGTTTCATGTATTACAATGTTAACTCTACGATCAAAGGTTTACAACTTGACCTTGATCTCCTAGTTTGCATGTTTTCAATCAGTTAGACTGATTAAAAAAATTACAATTACATTTCTTGTCCCACAAGAAATGGATTTAAAGCTAATCAAAAAGATAAATTTAAAACACAAGTGTTTTATCTGACGTGTAAGTCAGATCCACATTTCTCAGGATTTATAACTGTCTCTCGGTAGACTAGTAGACTAGTGCTTGGGTTGCTCTGTAGTCTGTCAGTTTCCTCTGTTATTTGTTCTGTTGGGTTACACTGTAATCTTCTTGTAAGGTTCCTCTTTCAAGTTACTCTGTCGGGTTCCTCTTATAACATTTTTGGGTTGCACTAGTAATTGTGTCATCAGGTTCCCTTGTGAAGTTTGTCTGTCAGGTTGCACTAAGCTTGTCTTTTGGTGTTGGTGTTACCGATGGCTCAAAACTATTTTCCTTTGCATACTAATGGAAAAATATGTCTTCAAAAACATACACAGCCAAATATTCATCACACACACACACACACAGTTATTTTGGGGTTAAAAAATAAAATAAGTGTGTGTGTGTGTGTGTGTGTGTGTGTGTGTGTGTGAAGGAAACAAATGAAGATGATATTTTTACAGAGATTCAAAGAGAAAGACATGGACATTAGTTATACTGTGACATCATTCTTTTGTTGTGAAAAAGGTGTGGGATATAGTTGGTTTTGCAGAAAGACATTTCTATAACTGTAATGATAGTACCTTATAGTTGGATTCATTAAAATTTTTTTTGTATCACTCAACAAGGTAGTAATTTTATAATTGCAAACATATAATGCAATTCTAAGATTATTAGCTATTTTTATTAGACACATTTGATCTATTGGGAGAAAGGGGTTGGTGCTCCTTGAGGTTGGTACTTCAAAACATTTATGTATAGAGTTGGTGCTCCTTGCATTAATAAGATATACATATTCCAAGTGGTTTTTCTACCCCAAGAGGGTTTTCCACTCATGAAAATAATGGTGTCTTGTGTTTAAAGTTTTGTCTCTCAATTTATTCTCTCATTTGTCTATTCTATTTAGTGTATGCTCTGATACTTATATATAATTAGTCTTGAATATATGTTACATCTTGCTTTACATTATGTTATGTTCACTTGTACTAAACTTTGCATAACTTGTCAAGATTGAAATAACAAATTTAATCTAATGATTATTCATTGATCAATTGAATGATCATAAATATGCTTTTAAATAATGATGTCTGAAAATTTATTGTTCTCTTCAATTCACATTGTTCTCTGTTATTTTGAGATCTAATTAGAAATTGGTTTAATTATCTTTTAAAGGGTGTTTAAAAGTTTGTAAAGTTTTCATCCTTGTCTCACTCTGATTCACCCCCCTCTCAGAGAAAATCCACTTCCAACAACATGTTTTGATTTTTAGTATTTTCAAATATAAACTATTTTGACCTCAACCTCTTATCGATAAAAAAATAGATTCAAAAAATTGATATAGTGGTAACTAAAAAATAAAAAGTTTAAGAATGTTGACAATAAAGACACAACTCCACAAATTTAACTGGCATCTTACTAATAGATATTAGGCCCTTGTATTTTTTAATATTTAAGTTGTGGGATAAGGCCCTCATTCGCTTAATATGAAATCATAAAAGAAAGAAGTTACTGTTGCCCAATTTTTCCACCCTTGTGCACTTTGCTCTAAACCCTCAGAACTCCTGAAACCCTAAGTCTCTCTCATGCAAATGAGGTAATAGACCCTAAGCCTTGGCTCGTTATATTTCATCGTTACCTTTTTAAGTCACTTAAGACATGTGCCATAAGTCAGGTCGCTTGATCGCTTTACCAGGATCGAATATGCTTAATCATCTCCCGACTTCGCTTTTGCCTTGTGTCGCATAGTCTCTTTACAAAATGGAATATTCCTTCAGCTTCTCAAGACTTGGCGATCTCTCCTTAGTCGGGTTGTCGCTTGATTTCCATGTTATAAGATTTAAAGGGAACGGGACCCACCTTCAGTCGGGTGATCGCGTGAAGAATTGGCAAGTCAAAGAAATGTCTTCCGACCTTGCGCCTACCTCATGTCGCATGATCGCTTGATTAGCTCAGTCAAACAGTTAAGCTCTTGCTTCAGTCGCGTGGTCTCGTGAAAAATGGTGGTTAAGAGATAACATTCCCGACCATGTGACTAACTGTTTGATGTTAGTAGAAATACTCAGTCGGGTTGTCGCTAGAAAAGGGGCGATGACTCAGTTGTTCAGGAAGGGTTACATGGACAAAAGAAAAGATGACATCTGTCACGGAGATAGTGGTTGTCGCCTGATCGCTTGATGAAGGAGGAGGATCACGCGATAACAAGACTAAGGTATGCATCCCTCAGTCACGAGGTCTCCTGATGATTTAAGGGCATAAGGAAATATAAAGCGATTAAAAGACAGCCGTTCGATGAAGAAGTAAAGTGATCTGACGGTGGTTGCGAAGTCTGGTGATAAAAGTGCCCCAGGGAAAAGGTCCTTCCGACTAAGCGATTAAGGTATGTCATGAGGTCGCTGTAAATAGAAAAGGCACGTGCTTCAAGTTAAAGGTAAAGACTCAGGATCACCCGACTCAGCGACTGAAGGTTGTCATGTTATCTTGAAAAGAGGCATGAGCATCTGGCGATCAGGCGACAAGCCGTGATGGTTAAAAGGTAGCAGTTAGGCGCTGGGTCGCTAGAGGAATAGTGAGTTAAGAAAATCTCCTCGCGACTTCAATTTTACATAGTCGGGATGTCGCCAGAAGTAACTCAGGTTGACCAGGGGTTAAGAAAAGCACAGTGTCGCTGGGTCGTGAGATTTAACCAGGGTCAATGTCTGATACTCGCAACAAGGAGACTAGCCATTGGTCGCTAGGTCGCAGGATTTTGAGTTTGAAATTCTGGCGGCAGATTTGGCACTGTGAACACTCGACAGCCATGGTTTCTCTGTGCTCATGTTCCAGATTTGATCAGAGGAGGTTCTAGTCACAGGGGTCATGCACAGAGCAGTCTACCGACATTTGAATAGATTTGTTTCAATGACGGTAAACAGGATGAGATTTCAGTGTTTGCAGGAAAGAGTAGAGTTATGACTAAGTTTCTAGAAGTACCAAGAGAAAGGAGAAGAAGTCTTAGGCGGTGACAAGGAGAACACTTGGCCATGCACTGTTCACGGAAAAGAGAGGCAGTTATTGCAGAGAAGTATAGGTGAACAGGTGTGCATGACTTT
>MU224462.1:3723796-3774467 GCA_018584345.1 Thuja plicata | reverse complement strand
AGATGACTCCATGCCCTAAGATTTAGCACTGGTCTATTTTTGTTCAGTTAAAAGGCTATCATCCTTAAAATCAATTTTTACTTTCAGTTTGGTCTGTTTTAGTAAAGGTTACAGTGATCATTCTCTATAATTCCACCAATATCAAATTAGAATAATTTAGAAATTTCATTATTCTAAGCTTTCAAGGGTAATCCCGCCCGAGTTTGTGGAGCTCAAAGTGTAGGAGGTCTCAAGACCTTGTTACTGTTCTCCTACTCTATGCTGGGTTAGTGTCAAGGATAAATAGAGTCATACTTCTGAGGAGTATATTTTTATGACAGCAAGAAAAAGGAACAACAGGCTCGTCTCCTTTCTGCAATATCTTGGCCTTTAATGCCTCCTTGGTCTTCATTTTAACCACCACGTGCAACATTACTATGCACTCTTGACATCTCACTCTCTCTGATGCGAGAGTCTACAAATTATTTTCAATATTGTTCCTCTATGTTTCCACCCTTAAGAGAGAATTACCCAGTTACTCAACAACTACTAGTCCCTAAGACTTGAGCCTCTCAATCCATCTCTTTCCAATCTCCCCGAAGTGTCTGTCCTCTTGTAACTTGGCTAGGATGTCTTGGTTCTCCGCAACACTGGGATCAAAAGTGGTCTGGGCACTGGGAATACTTGCTATCGGAGTGATGAGTTGTCTGATGAAATTAGTTAGCTCAACTACTTCTGCTTTAAGTTTAACTTTAGCAGTTTTGAGCTCCTCGAGCTCCTCTTCTATTACCACATTGGTAGACTTCCACAAGTCTACCTTGGTGTCATGTCGATCAAGCCCCATGTCAAAGGACTGCAAGTGAAAATTAGAGGCAGTCATATCTTTGATTCTGCCTTCCTTTGTAGGCTTGGCCACCTCCATAGTGAAATGCCCTGTTTTAGGGTCTCGACCCAATGGAGACATTGTCTTCACTTTCTTCGCTTTACCCACTATGGATTTGGGCTGTAACGCCCATGAGAGAGTATCTTTGTTGTAAGTCCCTTCCTCTGTTCTCTTCCTTTTGTGCTCTAAAGTATGTTCTATCTAGGATTCGACACTGGTAACTTTGGAAGGAGAAACCAACTCTTCTATGAACAACTTCCTGATGACCGAAGGAGTAGCCTTAGGCTTGGAAGAAAATGGATTCACTGATGTTGGAAAAGAGGAGACTAATCTAATGACTTGAGTAGCCTCTTTTTGCTTCTCAACCCTCTCATCTGATTCTGTGGCTGAGGTTTTGGAGGTATCCTCACCCACCTCTACTACAATAGGGGACCCTTGTCTTGGATTATCTTGGGCCAAAGTGTTGACTTGTGTATCTACAGCAATAGCTTTAGATGATTGCTCAGGTTCTGCACCTTTAGTGGGCTCTTCTGTTGGCTTGGCCAGGTCTGTAGAAACTGCTTCTTCTGTTGACCCAATGTCTAGAAGTAGGCCTTCTCCACATGTCTTCTTTGGTTGGACCTCTTTCTCAAGAGGCTCATCACCTCCACCGGCTAGCTGAGATGAACCTTTGGCCATAGTTGGGATCGTTATTGAAGTAGTTGCTGCATTGCTCGAAGTATCTTTTTTCAGGGTTTTCTGAGAAGGAAGCTTCCTTTCCAACCTCTTTCTTCTTCCTACAGTCCATTCAACCCATGACTTTGTTCTTCTGTAAATCCCACCCATTAAGGTTTCCAACTCGTTAATGGCCTACCCTAGCATGGGCTCGAATCTTATAGGGAGTGGCTTTATTTTCTCCAAATATAGATTATCATACATATGTTGACCATCATCTTCCAACCCCTCCACTTCAATGTGAACTTTGAACTTTTTGATCTGTTCAATGGTTAACCTGGCGTAGAATCTCTCTCGGCTCTCTAAGCCATATTTGCAATTAGCCCAGTAGTCTTCAATATCATCAACATGATGAATTGCATGACTCATTTGCAAGGAATGTCAGGCATAATTTACAGGATCATACTGCGGCCTCAAGACATCATATGTCTCAAACTGGAACCTCTTTGAGAGTGTCTTCAGAACATTCTTTGCCTCAGACCAGGATGTGCAACTATAAGCTCCAATGGTCATCGGGAAGTCATAGCCCTTCTTCTTAGCATCAGCATAGATCAGGTTCACTTGGAGTTCCTGCCTCATTACCTCAACCAGCACAATCATATCATCAGAATATCTGGGCAACTTCAAAGGGAAGTCATCAAATCCTACAAGACGAATATATGAGAAATCCACAAATTGAATGAAAAAGAACCCAAACTAGCTGATAAAATCCATAGCTTCAGGAGAAAATCTCCTTTCTGGGCAACCTTGTAGTTCCTTGCACAGTCTCATTGTGGATGTATCATTAACTCCTAGATATTTAGCATAACTGTTATGTAATTGTAGACATGGGAAAAATTCATAGCTTTTAACATCATCTGGGAACTCTTCTAATCTAGGAAGCCCTGGCCAAATTTGAATTGTGGCCAATATATCTATATAAGGACTGAAGATATGTAGAACTCATTCTGAAGCTTAGCTCTACTTAGGGTACTGGAGAGATTTTCGCTTACCATAAGAGCCTAATCGATGAAATGGTATTAAGAATAGATCACCTAGACTAAGAAGAAATGGTGCTCAATGAAGTTCAGTGTGTCACTCTCACCTCGGATCCTATGGAGTAGCACCAAGATGTCTACAATTTCTTGCTTCAAATTTGTGTCGTATAATGTTTTGGGCAATTTTCCTTTGGCACTCCTCGGCTCTTGAAACCATGACTTCATTATTTCCTTTTTCCACACTGCCTTATTTTCTCCATATTCAATAACCGCCCAACTATATGTCATTTCTGAATATTCAGCTTGCTCTAGAATGTGCAGGGAGTTCTGGATAGAATCTTGATCAATGGATAGAAGCATCATGTCGTTGGGTAGGAGGATTTTCTTGGTATCTGGATTATATCAGGTTATGCACTCTCAAACAAGCTCAGGAGCTTGAATGACAATAGGAAAATGGGCAGCTTCTACCAACCCGCTCTCCTTTAACTTCTCAGTGACATAGTGTATCTGGTCTGCCTTCAATCTTCTCTAAAAGTTCTGCATATCGAAGAACTTTAAGGAGGTGTCTATAATTTTATGCCAATCAGATGTGATGCCATTCATCCCCGTGAATCTAGTAGCCATACTTCAACTAGTTATGACTTGAGAATGAAGTATATCTCTCAGGAGTGCAAGAGCAATGAACAACTATTGCTAAGAATTTTGAACTCGAACAATTCATCAAAAAAATGGTAGCTCCTGTCTGGAATACTTTGCTGATTTTATAACTTTTGAATTCTTACCGTTTAACGGCCAACTTCCCACGCCACACAAATGAAAAGACTAAGATATTAATGAAAAATTTCATTATAGAGTAAAATGGATTTATTTGAATTAATTACTTTACCCCTACGGGCCATTAAGAAACATCTTTTCACTTTAGTAACCGTAACGGTAACTTTCTGGAGGTAGTAGAAAATCACTTTTCCGCTTCCCTTTCGACGAAGAAATGCCTTCAGAGTGCTCTCAACTGAAAAATCCGCTGAGGGAGAAATTTAGCTCGTTGAGATGCTAAAATGGAATGTCTTGATTTCATCAGCTTTCTTTATGCCCTGGATCACTCATGAGATTGATTCTTCTTTAAAGTTCTTTCATAAAATGATTTGGTGGAAAACGTACTCTGTAGGGCGAAACCCGCCTGTTGGAGTAGCGGAGTAGCCATTTTCTATTTTTCCGCCAGTAAGCCTGCATCTTGAATTCTTCCTCGCTCAATTATTTCTTTGCCCGAAATAGATTTGATCTGAAGGCCCAAAGATTTCTTATTCCCAAATCTCTCATTTTCAACTTCCACTGACCTCTGATACTATAAATTCTATTTGTTGTGGAAAACACATTCTGCAGGTGATTTTTCACCAAGGAGAAGGTCAGAACAGATTTTTTGCCAATGCTGCCAAAGGGAATGTTTAAGGAAAAAACTTCCACTGCATATAAAACCAATGTTAGAATCCTTTGAGACATGACCTTTGCCGGATTTGGGAACTTAACTTACTCAATGAAACACAATCTCAGAGACCAATTCCCCTCGGCTCACGAAAGAGAAGGCAATTTGGGGAAATCCGATAAAGGCCTCCTATCCTAAGAGGATAGCTAGACTTAGACTCGGGACTTACATGAAGCTTTGAAGATCACTACTGCACATTAAACATCCACTTTGTCTGAAAGATATGAAGACCAAAAGTTGGGAAACACTCACAAATAGCGAGACAATTCTAGGTATCTATTGTAGGTTAATATATAATCACAATGGCATCTAATTATGCATTTGGTTCAAACTCAGCAAGCGCACATCAAATTGTTGGAAGGAAATCCCTAGTAGTTGTAACCCCACTTATAAATATGGCAGAGTGTGACTAGTATGAGGGATTGTTATTTGTGCCTGGTGTACGAAGAAGCTTAGTGGATGCATCAATCGCCTCAAATAACATCTTGTAGGAATTCCTTGTTGTGATGTCAATCCATGTAAAAACCCCTTGAAGATGTCAAATGAGATGTGATATTCCTTCTTGGAGCACTAGATGAAAAGAAATTAGAGAGGGAAAAGACACAAGTAGTCATACAAGAAGCCATTTCTCTCAATTTTCAATGGAATATGAGGTGGTGTGCAATATATTTGTGGTTTTATTTTTGGTCCTATTATCCCAAATTTTAAAATTTTAAGTGCAATTATAAAAAACTCATTCATAAATTCTTCGGCTCTCTCTTTCCCTTTGTTGTCAACATTTTATATCATTTTGAGAAATAGTCAGAAATCCTACCAAATTTATAGTCCTTAGGTTTGTAAAGTTTATGACCTCGCTGACTACACTAAATTTTTGGCTATTGAGGAGTCGGGCGGATCTCAGAACTTCCATACCTTTAAAATAGTTTGGAACATTTGAGAAGATGTTGAGTTCCTCAGTTGCAAAAGTGGTTTCCCTTTCACAAGTCCTTGATTTTTGGTTAGTTGGGGTCATTATAGAACCTTCTCTTTAGATTGCAAGTTCAAGCCACGTGGCGACTCCCCGATTGTATCAAGTTGCACATCTTTAGAAATGCAATCTTTTCAAATCTAGAAAAAGTACATCTCTTAAATGGAAAGTGTGATGAAGTAAATTGCTGAGGGAATAACATGAATTTGGAAATAAAGAATTATTATTAGCCGTCGCCAGAATTAAATGAACTTAAAAAATTTGTCTACAAAGGAAAAGTGGTGACATTTTTTAATTCACTATTCCACACAATGAAATTCTAAAAATAATTTTCTCATGATGGTCCTCCCAACAAATGGTATTTTTTGTACGATGAGTCAACGCTTGTAGTTCAAACTGACCTGAATTGGCCTCAAAGGAAACACGAAGATATTGTTTCTAAGCTACTCTCAGTAGCATGGAAGGAAAAAAATCATTTTGAGTATTGAAAGCTAACCTTTGTATTGGAATAAGAAGAAGAAAGGCAAGCCAAGCTCTATTATTTCTTCATGGAAATGTGGCTTGATGCAGCTAGGAATCTTGTGCCTAGAAATGCAAGGAATTTAATCATTTTAGTATGATAGTGACAAATTTTTTGGCTCTAGAACTGTCTTTCCTTTTCATGTCCTTTTCTTGTTTTGTACCAATCACTTTCAAAGACTGTTATAAAAAGGAATAGTTTCAAAATATGTGTGTGGGTGTGGGTGTGGGTGCGTGCACTCGTGTGTGCGCGCACCTTTGAAAAAGACAACAAGGATAAGTAGATAGAGGTATTAAGGCAAAGTAAGAAAAAAAGAAAAAAGTTCTCAAGATTCTAGAATGTAAACATTTTGTACAGGGACATGTTGAACTTTGTATCATTTTGTTTTGGCATCTAAGCAATTTGAATACATATTTCAAAACTAAGTGTTTGCTTATATTCCATTCAATCCCAAAATAAACTTGATTTATTATGATTGTTTATTATGATGCCTTCTCGTTCGACATGCTTATGCTGGAAACTTTGAGCTCTAGGTTGTTTATCTGTTTGAAATTAGACTGTTACAATCTCTTTTGTTTATGCACTATGTTAAGAAGATGGAATTTGTGCCATTTTCCCATTTCCCTATGTTCATGAGTACGTGAATCGCATCTGCAACATGTCTATGATAAGGTGTTATGTTTCCTTTTCTACTTTTTAGTTAAAAGCAAACTGTTGAAAACTTGAAAAACCCCAATTACATTATAAGAGGGAGATGTGCCTCTAAAATTTAGAGGAGGATCATCCAATCAATATAGATCTCTCCAACTATTGTTTTCTAGTTTTTCTTTAATCTCAGACTTGGGATTCATTTTTTAGGAATTATTTTAGAAGAACAAATTTGCAAACTAATAGATTTTCAGTAACTCCGGTGAGGAGACGAGATGACCAAAACTTTCTTGTTTCAGATATATAATAATTCCTTCCCAGAATGACGGTTGAAAATTGTTTAATCAAAGAATAAGGAAAATGTTTCAGTGCCAAGCTAAGAAAAGAAACTGGTCCAAACCTAGAAGATAGCCTATACCAACTTTTCAAGAAATGGTGGCCGAACATAACAAGGTACTTCATTCTTTTTGGAATGCTTTCAAAGAAAGTATCTGTGAAGCTGAAAATAAAAGATTGAATCCCTCCAAAGGGTGCCAGCAAGAAGTTGAGTCCACTTTTTGGCCAAAAAGTGGAACTCTTTTCCCTGTTTTTCAAAAATCGTCCCAGTTGATCAAAAAATTTGAAGCACTTAAAGATTGAATCTTAAGAAAAGTCAGTAACATGAAATGTACTATTCAAAGTCTAGTTTCCCAATATGTAATTTATATTAATACCCAGATAATAAAAATTGGATTTCACTAGGTGTTTCCAAAAATTACTATTTATAAATATCCTTTTTGGGACCTTCCATGCCTGTGTATGACAACCATAATTTGACCTAAATGTAAGTTTTTTTTGAATGCTTTTGGAATATCACTTTTAAGACACTCAAGATTGATGAGCATATTTTTTTGTAATTTTTTACTGAATATATTATTTTCTACTATATTTTATTGGGTATAATTTTTATTTTGAAAACCCCTCGTGTACAGCAAGCATAAGACCTAAACTCATCATTTTGGAGTTTTTCTTTTTTTTTTCAAAGTGTTAAGAATTGTCTGTAGTTTGATGTCATATAATTTATTTTTTCAAAAATTATGAAAATAAATTAGTGTTATAAAAAATAAGGAAACCTGTTATTTCACGCTTATTGAGTTGTTTTATTAGAAATTATTTAAAAATTAAAAAAATTAGTCCAATTTAAAAATAAAATATGTATTTATAATATATGTAATCATATCTAAAATGAGTTTTAATTTTGTGGAAAATTCTCTAGAAAACATCTTTTTCCAAAAGTGGATCTCGCGCGCAAAAAGTTCCTCTAGAAGTGGACTCAACTTCTTGCACTTACCCCAAAGATCACAAGTCTATGTTACTATTGAAGAATTTGTATCATAGATATTATCTACTCAAGGATCTGTTCAAATCAAGGAACACTGAGAGGGTGGGGGGGTGAATCAGTGTTCTGCAAATTTTAACTTTGTTAATCTAATTCCTTAGCCACTTAATACAAATAATTAAAAGAAAGATACAAAAGCATAACACAAACATCCACAACACCATAACACCAATATTTTTTGCATGGAAACTCAATTAAGGGAAAAAACCATGGTGGGGATGAACCCACAAGATGAAAATACTTTGCAGAAGTATTACAAAAGGGGAATGCACATGCATTCGTGCACACTACCTAGAGCTCATTGGTCAAAATTGGAGAGGCTTACTACCTATAAGACAATTACAATGTCATAGAGAGTTTGAACTGAGAAACATCTACACATGCCAAAATACAGTTCTAGTTAAGTACAATATAGTGACTAATACACTTCATTTCTCACTGCTCTGTCACACTTATCTTCTCTAATTCAGACCTCAAATCATTATCTTGCATATGTGAAATTATGCACAATTGATATATTTTCCTTCCACACACATTTCTCAACCTCAAAATGACCAAAAACATTGAGCATATATATCCACAACAAGAGATTATATAGTTTACATGTAAGCTCAAGAACACTTAACAAAATAATGAAATGTGTACAACTTGTAAGCTAAACCTAATTGCAAATACCAATGCGGACCAAAAGAATTGATCACACGTTACCAAACATGTTAGATAAACATCCTGGATCATAAAAATAATCACCAAAATCGCTCCAACATATCTACATAAGGATCAAAGACACAAGACTAATGTTCTTCATTGTAACCCATAAATTGTTACACATATGCTTCAAACTTTCACACTAAATATCACCCGACCACAAAAATATGGGATAAGCTAGTCCATACATCCATCAACCTTCCTTTAGATCTGAGACCCAAAATATTGATCTAAGAATAAGTACCAGACCGAATACTGCACACTGATATATGCTTTTTTCTTTGCTAGACTTGAAGAAATCTTCAAACTGACTCCCGGTATGATCAAATGGTGCAATGCGGATGGGAAAACTGACTTGAGTTTTCATCAATGAAAAAAATTAAGAACTTGTGTAATGTCTCTTTCTAACAATCTCCCCATTTAGCATTGATGGAAACACTTAGTGAAAAATGACTAAGTGTCAAAATCAGTACACATGGTATACACTACAAAACTCAAAAAATTTAATCCTCCTCCTTGGATGAATATAATTCTACAAGCAGTTTTCATTGTCCGTACACTCCCCCTTTAACATCAATGACAAAGACATGGATCCACATACCAGAATTCATAAAAAATTCTTATAGATATACCACATATGTACAAATAGACTTTTCTATCAACTTAAATATATCTTCAAAAATATTCTTCAATAAGCTTAAATCATTGTCCCAACCTTTCTTAAGAATCAGATCCAAGATTGAAATGTGACCACATAATAGATATGTTTTTATTTATTCTACCTAAACATTTGAAGGGTCACTGGTAACCATCGCATCCTTGGCTTCCTTCGAAGCACTGGACATAGTTTCCAACTTAGGAGCAATTAGACTCCAAAGTTCACCAACTCTGCCAACAATCCTATCCCTTTCATGCATCAAAATCTTAATTTTTTCAAGCAAATATATGACTTTACCTTTATGAATAGAAGTAGAATCAGTTAAGGGATCAAAGGTCTGAGACATATCTGCTAACTGCTTCTCATTCTCCTTTATCTTCTTCTCAATATCCTCAACAAACTTGGAAAATGCTAGACAATATTTGTATACACTTCCTCCTTCAGATAAGGCATTTTCAATACTCTTTACACTACTACCCAGTAGTATTCTATCATTAGCAATCATTCCCTTCAACTGACGGAATCTATTAGAATCAAATTCTTTCTTGACCTTTATCACTGCTGACTTCTAAAAGATTCAAAATGTGTGCTTACAAAATTTATGAGACGAACAATGATCGGGTCTAGATTTTGTGCTCTGCTAGGGTTTAGAGTTGCGTTGCTGTTCTGAGCCCTCATGTCCTTTCAGACCACATTTACTACCAGAATTTCTTTTGTATTTATGGCCCCGACCACTACTAGCCTAGAAGTTGATGCTAGTGTTGTTTTGGTGACAGATAATAATGGCGCCTCCAAGCAAGAGACCTCGCAAGTTTATGCCCAAAGTGTTTCACGAGGTATGTCTTAGCTTGATATTATTTTTCCCAATTCATGAGTTTGATGATGCCTATTATTGGCTTGAAATGCATACCCTTATTGGTTACTTTCTAGGTTGCAACCCTCCTAAAAATATGATTAAGGATTGGGTTGCTAAAGCCTAGACTCCTCATGGAATCTGTTTGGATGGAATTCAGAGTCTCACCAAAGGTTTTTTTGTTTCGCTTTTCCAATCCCACTCATGTGGATGCCATTTTTGCCAAAGGACCCTGGAATATTAGGGCTTCCCTTTTAGTTTTACAATGCTAGTCTCGAGACTTTTTTTTCTTTGACGACAAGAAACTAAAAGTTCCTATGTCAGTTGAGTTCCCCAGTCTCCCTATACCTTGTTGACCTTTTATGCATGTCATTGCGCAAATGCTACGTAGGGTTATTTGTAGTGAGCATGATCATTTTATCAATCCTCATCCTCAGAAGAGGCTTTGTATTGAGGTCGAGCTTTCTAGAGACCTTAAAGAGTTTGTTGAGATCCAGGTTGGTGAAACCATCTTCTCTCAGAAGGTGCTTTACCTTAACCTTCCCAACACTTGTTATCGTTATCAATCCACAGAGCACAATATCAAGGACTACCCTTTGACAGTTCCTCGTCACAAACCTCCTAAGGATTCTGGTTCACGGCCTGTTGAGTTAGATAAAAAAGAGGACACCAAGAAAGACGACTGGGTAACTGTCAGCCACAATAACAAGCAGGTCAAGCCTGCCACTTCAGCTTCCACTTTGTAGCTTCCACCTGCTCCTGGAGTGGCTCAAGTTGCTTCTCATGTTGAGATTAATGCTCCCATTTCAAACCTTGGCCAGCAGGGGATGAAGACTTTTGATTCTAGTACCAACCCTCCTTGGGTTCGCACACCTCAGGCAACTTCTATGATTTATACCCCTACCATTTTACTCCGCTCTCATAGCCCTGATGGGCATGTTGAGGTTGCGCTAGACGGCATTTCAGAAAAATGCAAGAATATTTCCATAGTCTCCTGGGAATGATTTCTCTACAACCTATTTGTCAAATAGTTTTGCTTCCCTTGGGGATGGTGATGGTATGGATGACATTGTTTTCTCATGAAGTACATCTCATGGAATGTTAGGGGTCTGACAAACCTGCCCAGAAAGTATTTTGTCAGGGATGTGCGTCGTCATGTTAGTCATATGGATGTGTTATGCCTCCAAGAAGTTAAAATTACTGGTGTTTTTCTTGATGTTTCCTGCAAAGTTATTTGGCCTAAGAGCCTTGCCCTTTGTTCTCAGCACGAAGCTAGTTGAGGTGGAGTTGTTACTCTCCTTTCTCCTTGTTGGCATTCTTTTTTAATCAATCATGGTTATGAGCCCATGCAAAGATCTGTGTGGGCCACTTTCATTATTGAGAATCATTCTTTTGGCATAGTTAATGTTTATGCTCCCAATGATGCTGTTGAAAGATCTCACCTTTGGCGTTGACTTGTGGACTCTCTGCCCCCTGCAACTTGGATTTTTTAAGGTGACTTTAATATGGTTGAAGTGGTTTCTGACAAAGATGACATTTTTCCTTTTCACTAGACAGTTGGTGAATGGGAAGCCTGGTATTACATGGGTAATAAATTGGGCCTTTTTTATCCCAATATTGGCCGCCACCGACCTAATGGAGTTTGACACACATGGTCTAATTTTGGAGCCTCTTCTGACAGAATTCATAAACCACTTGATCGTGCCGTGATTTCGGATCAATATTTTTTCTCTTTTTTCAAAAAACAAGCCTTGTCAGTTACTCCTTTTGTTGATGTGACCATGTCATATCACTTCCCCATTCAATTTAATATTGTATGGCTGACAACTAAGTCTCAACCTCCCACCACTCAGTTCTTTTTTAATACTTCTCTTCTTAGCCATGCTTCCATGGTGGCCCACATTCATTAGGTTCGGAACCTTGAGACTTGGCCATCACAATCATCTGGCTGGATTCAATGGTGGAATGATGCCATCCAGCGTACGACACACTTTCTGTGCATTTATGGTAGACAGCTTGCCATCTATCGCCGTAGATCCTATGATTTCAACACCAAAGCTCTCTGTGCTACCACGGAGGCCTTAGCCCTTGATCCTTTTAATTAGGGCTTGTAACTTCACCTTGCCCAGCTGCATCAGTAGAAGCAAGTTGCAGACAATTATGCTTCCTGAGGTGCTCAGATCAAAGCTCAGTTACACTGGTTAAAGGTTGGAAATCAAGCCTCTAAAGAATTTTTTGTTTCTCTCTGCACCCGTCACACCAATGTGGGAATAAACAAGATTAAAGAAGGTCAATCCATCCTCACAGAGCTTCCTGATATTCTGCAGGCCTTTGTTCATCATTACAAACAAGTTTTTTCCACTCAGGGATCTTCTCCTGCCAACAATCAAGCTCTTGATGCTTGCATTATTGTTGTGCCTCAATGTGTTTCTCCTACCCAACAAGCTTTCTGTGATCAGCTTCTTACCCTGCAGGATCTTCGTGAATTTTTCTTCACTATGGCTGATGATGAAGCCCCAGGTTAGGATGGATTTCCCTGTGAGTTTTATAAAACACTCTGGGATGCCATTGGTCCTGATTTACATCAAGTTTACCTCAAAGATTATTATTCCCAGTCTCTGGGGGACATTATCAAAAAAGGCAACGTTAAATTCATTCCCAAGTCTAGGGACCTTGAGGATATTTGCAATTGGCGGCCTATTACCTTGCTCAATGTCTCATATAAGATCATTGACAAGGCTTTGGCTCTCAAGATCCATCACATCCTGCCTCAAATTGTTCGGCCAGAGCAAAATGGCTTTATCAAATCAAGATTTATTCTTGATAATATCATAGTGGTTTGGGAAGGTATGGAATGGGCTCGTAAGTCTCAACAGAAAACCCTTTTCCTTAAAATTGATTTTGCTAAAGCTTATGACCACATTGAATGGCCTTTTATTATTGCTATGCTTCACGCTCTTGGTGTTGGCCTTAGATTTCTTCAATCTATGCAAATTCTTTTTCAGGATGCCTTTTCTTGCATCACCATTAATGTCAGACAATCTTCTACCTTTGGGCTCTACAGATCCATTCGGCAATGTTGTCCTTTAGCTCCTGCCTTATATGTTCTAGTAGCCGAAGTCTTTGGCTATTTGCTTGCTCATTCCTTTTCTTTGGGTCGTGTTCGTGGGATTGCTTTACCTGATTCTACCCGACAATTGGTCAATGACCATTTTGTCAATGATTCCTTTCTCACTCTTGCAGAGATGAAGATAATATTAAGGAAGCCTTGCAGTGTTTAGACACTTTTTGCCTGGCCTCTGGTTCAGCCATCTAGTGGCATAATACCTTGTGCTACAAGTAGTCTTCCCTTCCTGATTTGCCTTGGTTTTCTCTATTTCGATGGTCCAAGATTCAACATGAGGAAAATTTTTGTTTCCTTGGTATTCTCTTTGCTTTCCAATCCTCTTCTACTGAATTATGGAATGTTGTGTTAGCTAAAATTGAAAAGAAGCTTACCTAATGGATTACCAAGCCGCACTCTCTCACTGGGAAGTTTCAGATCTACTCCAAGGACTTGGCTGCTACGCATGTTTACTACTCCTCTTTTTGGGCTCCTTCAAAACCTCCTACAAGAAGCTCAAGAAATTGCTTGGGTCTCTGGCGCTGATCACCATGGATTTCACAGAGTTGCCTGGGATTTTTGTTGTCTCCCTAAGGCCTCTGGTGGGCTTGGCTTATTTGATACCAAGAAACAAGGCCTAGCCCTTTGTGCAAAATGGGTTGTGTGATGTCTCACAAGTGATGAGGTCTGGAAAATTCTGCTCTGACATTCCATTTCTTCTGGGTACCCACTGCACAAGCCGGCTTGGAAGGGGATTGGGTTTCAAACCCTTCTGGTTATGAAGCACCCTGTTCAAATCCAAGGTACTTTTGTTGTCAAAAGTATTTGGAGAGCCTAGGAAGTTGTCAATCCTTGGCTTCGCTGGGTTAGCAATGGCTTCCATGATGAGCTTTCTTTCAATCAACAGAACATTTGGTGGTCCCCTCTTTTTTCTCAACAAGGGATTCCTCTAACCAAAACCCAAGGGATTAGTGCTCTTTGTTTTCACAAACGTGGCATTCAAATGCCCAAGGATTTGTTTTCTAGAGCTACCATGAGTCTCCACTCTTGGTATGATCTCTGGGTTTAGTTCTGACTCACTCATCCAGATTGTCATACTTTTGACTTGCTTGTCTTTGCTATTCTTCTGCATCTCCTGCATAAACTTGGAATTTAGTTAGTTAAACCTTGGTGGAAAGATTGGAAATGGTATCCTGATACACCATTTACCAACTACAAACCCACTTGGGTACTCTTGGTTGGTGCCTCATTTTCCTATGATTGATTCTCTCAATCATCGTTGGCATCTTTCTTCTTCTCATAAAACTTGGAGCTGGCATTTCTGTACTATCTTGGATGCTATTACTGCACCCAAGATTGCTCATTTTTCTTGGTGTCTGCTTTATCAGGGTTTGCCTTTGGGAGCTCGGCTCTGACACTTGGGTGTGCCTGATCCCAAATGCCCATTGTGGGCATTCTGAAACCATTATGCATATTTTTTGGTTATGTAGAAGGGCCCAAAATTATTGGAGATGGATTCGTAGATTTTTTTATGTCATTCCGGTCTGAGCCCTTCTCTTGGCATATGGCTCTCCTTGGTGATTCTCCTAGAATGCCTTCCTAGTATACCCAGATTTGGCATGCTTTCAGACTGGAAATTTTGTTTTCTCTATGGAAAGATCATAATGTTGTTATTTTTACTCACAACTTTCTAGATGTTAATGTTTCTCTTTATGCTAAGGCATCTTTATGTAATAATTTAATGATGAAGATTCAAGTACAAGCTGACAAGGTGGCCCTTGAGGTCGCCCACTTGCAGGAGTTACTTCAGCATTTGGGTAATGCCTCGTGTACTGTGGCTCAGGTGCCGCTGGATTCTCTCTTAGCTGACCGCATGCCACCCCGGGGCTGGCATCATAGCCAGATTTCCTCGGCCAGGTGCTCCAGAACACTGCGCTCTTGGTGTCGTTGCTCTGCCTCTCCTCCTTCTAGGAGAACCTCGGCTGCTAGCTGGCCTCCTCTACCTGTTTCTACTACTTCTCGGTCGATGACCAATGTTCCTATGTGGCCTCCTGCCACTTCTGACAAAATCCCCTGGTTGGCGCTTGCTATCTCTCCCAGGCGGGAGGAAGGAGAAATGGAGAATGAAGAAAAAGATATAGATGATGGGTGGTAGCTTCCCGACCAGACCCCTGGGCCCAATGTTTGGGGTAATCACAATAATAAAGATCCTCCTCCCTCTTCTACTACTGCTCTTGCAGCTTGAGGGCTTTCTTTATATTTTTTTTATGAATAGTTGTTTGATTTCGGCGTAATGCCGTGTGACTCTTCCTAGGGTGATTTTCTATCCCTCGATCATTTTTTGTGAATATTGTACTCTTTTCTTATATTAATAGAAAAGGTCTCTATTCATCAAAATTTATGAGACTCTTCAGATGACCAGAGGGAGAATCAGATGAATCCTTGACAAATATAGGCATGATCTTCTCTAGAACATCAGATGAAAGACTTAGCAATTCACTATCCTCCACATGAGATCTCAAAATCTCCTCTCTTTCCTTAGCTTGAGAAAATGATGCAAGTTTCAATTTTTGAATTGGACAAAGAGTGGCCAAATTGATAGTCCCTTGAGTAAGTTTAGGATCATCCAATTCCACACTATCCTTCTCTAGAATTTCCTTCACTGCCCCTACACTGTCTCTTGCCTCAACTTTTATCTCAGTCTGCTTCTCCTCGGTCATCTTCTCTGCTTTGTCTTCACCTATAGTCATCTCCCCTACTGCTTCACCTTCTAGAGCAATAGAAACATTGTGATAGTGTTCCTTTGATTTCATCTCTGTTTTATGACAATGTAATCACTATGTTTATACTATTACTATTTCCTTGGTTTGTTCATCTTAAAATTTCCCTCTTTGACTGAAAATTTTATTATAATTTATGGAAGAGCACATGCTTTACAAGCAAGAGGATGGTGGTTCGATTCCATCGTGCCTTAATATGATTAAATTAATGACTAAAAATATGTCTAAATTAAGGACTAAAGTAATGACTAAATTAATGAGTACATCAATGACTAAATAAATCACTACCATGACTAAGTCAATGACTAAATCAATGACTAAATCAATTACCAAATCAATGACCAGTCTCTGACTAAATAAATGACTAAAATAGTTTAGTCATAAATTTGGTCGTGAGATAAATGATTGACAATAAACTACTAATAGTCACATGACTAAGTTTAGTCATTTATATGCAATTTTTAGTAATTTATTTAGTCACATATTGTTGTTTTTGTACTAGTGTAAAACTCATGTTTTGTAATATTTCCTCTTGATATGAATGACATCATTCTCCCTTTTCAAATGGCTCTTCCCCTTTTGTAAATCAATGAAAATGAGATGTTCATTACACTTCCACCAATAGATAGATCATGGGAAACGCCTTATTCTTTAATATTCAATAATAGAATATTATGAATTGTTGTGAAAACATCATACTTATCAATTGATGAGCTAAAGGGACTCTATAATGAATGGTTAGAAAGGAACAACACTTGCTAAAGGTTTTGCAAGTGGGGAGGCAAGCTAAGTGGATTTAACCTTCGAGGGAACTTCATGGTTGTGTGCATGAATTGGAGTAGTACTGGGGTGCATGACCTCTAGGGAAGGCTCACTACACTTCACCTTTATGAGCATCACCTAGATGCAATTAGTGCTAAGTGGAACATTAATTCTCACGAGAGATGGGTTCTTGTGAACCACTACTCATGAAACATAGGTTAATGAATTTGAATCAAAAACTACATAGTTGAATCCTAATAGTGATATCATAATTTGACTTCTTGTGGAAAATATCTCCTACTTATCAATAGTTTTAAATATAAACTTTGTATATGCTAAAAGAGTAACTCCCAAATATATGTATATATTCATCTTAAAGATAGATTAAAATTTTGTGTAACATTCATGTGGTATAGAATTTTCTTGTAATTTATTTTCCTCATTAGGCTTAAGGTTAGAGTTCATTGAAGATGGTATAAAAAATATAAAAAATTAAGAAATTTATTATGTAAAACAAAAATTATTGCTCACAAATACATGAAAGTAGTGTATCACATCAAAGTAACTTGACAAATAAAGTATTATAGAGCATACCATATCTCACACCTCTATCTTATATTATATTACTTCACTTTTCTCTTCCACTTTATGCTTAGGGTCAAGGATTGTTGGAAGTGGTATGAATAATTATGAAAAAATATTCTATAAAATAGAAATTATTTTATAAGAATACATGATTATACCAAAATTGAAAGGAAAAAATCAAGAGCAAGGAAATAAACAAGAATCCAAGAGAGTTATTTGAAGAGAAGATTGTTACCATGAGAAATGCATAAACTAGGAGCATACGCGAAAAGAGCTAAGACAAGGAGACAAGGAATTTTGAAAGGGGAAAAGCAAAGAAAAACCCCTTGTGAATTAGAATGAGGCAAAGCCTAAGAAAGAGAGAAAAAGATCAAGTAGCTCATTTACAATAACTTCATAGCGTATAAATGAGAAAGATGAGAATCTCTTAAATAGAGATGAGGAGAGGATTTACAAAGTAACTCACCAATCTATGGATGCCAACATTCATAATAGGTAAAGTGGCAACATCCTCTTAAGGAGGATAAACTATTTCCTTAATAAAGGAATTACACGAGATGACATTTCCTCCCACTTGGAGGAGAGGACAAAATACATGTAGGGATTCCATAGGAGTCTCCTAATTAAATAAAAGTAGGATACCTTGATTTATCCTAAATAAATAAATACAACCAAGTAAAGATTAAATATTCTAACAAAAATAAATAAAAAATGTAATAATATAGAATTACATATATGTATCTTACACCTACATTATTAACCTCTATCCCTACTCCACACCATCTAATTACCACATCAATTTTCTATAATCACCATAACATTTCCTTACTAAAGAATTAATCATCATAACATTTCCATACTAAAGATGGTTTGATATTGCCAATTCTAATTCTAATTCTAATTATAATTCTAATGCTAATAGGAACATGGTTTAATACTCATTAATTCCAATTCAAATTCTTAGGGTGATGGTTTAATATGTTTTAATTCTAATTCATATTCTTATGGTTTAATATTAATTAATTCCCGTATTCTTATGGTTTAATATTAATTAATTCACATTCCAATTCTTATGGGATGGTTTAGTTTACACTAAGTTCAACTCAATAATAGTTTACTTTCCACTAATGGGTTTTATTTAAACTAAGTCTAATTTATTTAATAATAATTTGAATATGAGTTTAATTTACATTAAGTCCAATTTATTTAATAATAGACTAAGTTCAACTCAATAATAGTTTACTTTCCACTAATGGATTTTATTTAAACTAAGTCCAATTTATTTAATAATAGTTTGAATATCGGATTTTATTTAAACTAAGTCTAATTTATTTAATAATAGTTTAAATATGGGTTTAATTTACACTAAGTCCAATTTATTTAATAATAGACTAAGTTCAACTCAATAATAGTTTACTTTCCAGTAATGGGTTTTATTTAAACTAAGTCCAATTTATTTAATAATAGTTTGAATATGGGTTTAATTTACACTAAGTCCAATTTATTTAATAATAGACTAAGTTCAACTCAATAATAGTTTACTTTCCACTAATGGGTTTTATTTAAACTAAGTCCAATTTATTTAATAATAGTTTGAATATGGGTTTAATTTACACAGTCCATTTAATTTAATAATAGTTTAAGTTGCACTTATTCAGATTCAAATTCAAATCTGATGAAGGTGGTTTTAATTTACTCTAAGTCCAGGTTATTTAATAATAGTTAAATTTGCACTGATTCAAATTCAAATTCTCATGAAGATGTTTTTCTCAAGAAGATGGTTTTATTTGTACTGATTCTCCTTTTCATATGAATCTTACAAAAAAGTCTACTCATTGCTCCAATCAACTCACTTCAATTGTAATTCCTTCTCTTCATATAAATCTTACAAAAATCTATTCATTCCTCTAATCAACTAGCATATCGTTCACTTCAACCTAGGAATTCAATTGTAATACCTTCTCTTCATATGAATCTTACAAAAATCTATTCATTCCTCCAATCAACTAGCATATCATTCACTTCAACCTAGGCCTTCTATCGCATAGACACTTTCCAACTTAAATTCTCATATGCATGAATTAATTTGCACTAATCCCAATTCAAATCTATTCATTCCTCCAACTTCAATTGTAATTCCTTCTCTTCATATGAATCTTACAAAAATCTATTCATTCCTCCAATCAACCAGCATATCATTCACTTCAACCTAGGCCTTCTATCACATACACTTTCCAACTCAAATTCTCATATGCATGAATTAATTTGCACTAATCCAAGTTCTCATGGGAATGGTTTAATTGAGATGGATTAATTTGCAATTTTTCAAGTTCAAATTTTGAGATGGATTAATTTGCAATTTTTCAAGTTCAAATTTTGATAGGATACATCCAATCAACTCTTCAAAATTCTATACAGTACTCTTAATAGTTAGTTTTTTAGTATACAAAAAAAACCTAACATCCAATTCAAAATCCCTCTCTTCAATCAACTCTTCAAAATTGTATGCACTACTCTCGACTCTTCAAAATTGTATGCACTACTCTTAACTGTTGATTGAACTTGCATGAAAAAAGATGGCAATGGATTAAAATAAGATGGGTTTGGTTTAATTTACTATGTACTAAACCCAATTTGTTGATTGAACTTCTCTGAACTCTTCAAAATTGTATGCACTACTCTTAACTGTTGATTGAACTTGCATGAAAAATAGATGTCAATGGATTAATATAAGATGGGTTTGGTTTAATTTACTATGTACTAAACCCAATTTGTTGATTGAACTTCTCTCAACTCTTCAAAATTGTATGCATGTCAATGGATTAATATAAGATGGGTTTGGTTTAATTTACTATGTACTAAACCCAATTTGTTGATTGAACTTCTCTCAACTCTTCAAAATTGTATGCACGACTCTTAACTGCTGATTGAACTTGCATTGAAAACAAATGTCAATGGATTAATATAAGATGGGTTTGGTTTAATTTACTATGTACTAAACCCAATTTGTTGATTGAACTTCTCTCAACTCTTCAAAATTGTATGCACGACTCTTAACTGCTAATTGAACTTACATGGAAAAAAAAGATGGCATTGGATTAAAATAAGATGGGTTTGGTTTAATTTTCTATGTACAAAACCCAATGTGTTGATTGAACTTGAATGAAAAAAAATATGGCAATGGATTAATATAAGATGGGTTTGGTTTAATTTACTATGTACTAAACCCTGCTAATTGAAATTGCATGAAAAAAAGATGGCAATGGATTAATATAATATAAGATGGGTTTATTGAACTTGCATGAAAAAAACATGGCAATGGATTAATATAAGATGGGTTTGGTTTAATTTACTATGTACTAAACCCAATTGAGATTCTTATGAAGCTAAATAAATTTACACTAATTCAAATTCAAATTCTTAGAAGTTGAGTTTAATTTACATTAATCCTATTTCAAATACTTATAAAGATTGATTAGTTTACACTAATTCATGTTCAAACTCTCATTCCCATAAAGATGGTTTTATTTAATTTACACTAATCCCAATTCAAAGATTGTATCTAATTTATACTAATTCATGTTCAAATTTTCTTTCCAAATAATTGTTTAATTTAATTTAAACTATTCCCTATTCAAATTCTTATCAAATTCTTACAGAGATTGTTTTTTTAAAGGTTTAATTTGAAAAACTCAAGTTCAATGATTTAATTTTCAAATTCTCATGTACAGAGTTCAATTCACCCTTTTAAAAATTTCCCCGTTCAAACTAATTCTTGTAGCGAGCATACCATTTACTTTAACCCAATAAATAACGAAGGCTTTCTATGCACACACCTAATTGGATAACCAAACCTTTCTAGAAATAGATTTAAAGTCATAGACACCTTCGAAGCCAATTGTGGTGATAAAATACTCAAGAAAAAATTATAATAAACATTAACAAAGATTCTCTAAAAGAGTACAAATATTGCATATTGTTATGACCTTTCTTTGGAATTCAAAATAGGTTGCATAAAATTGGTGACATGACTCCCTCTGTATTTTTTGTTCATGGATTTGAACTATTATTGATACTTGCATCTAATAAACATTACCGAAGATTTTCTATACACAGACAACAGACTACCTTAAAACCTGTAGATAAGCTCAAAGCTTCACCTGAGCTCTCTAATCTTGACGTTGGAGGTCAAATTAGGTTTCCGAAAGAGCATCCAAATCTCATTCACTCTGCTCTCAAACTCGAATGGAGAGTTGTACTGCGCTACAGTGTAGAGGGAGGACTCGTCAGCCTTGGATTCAGCAATGGCAGTTTCCCAGGGGGTTCCCATGAGACTCGCCTGAAGCTCGGCCGCCTCCTCTCCCACATTGGAATCGCTCACAAACCCTCCGAACCTTCGCACTGCCGCGAATCGAACCTCCCACCTCGACTCCTCCAGCGCTAGGGTTTTCTCCGCCTTCGGAGGGCTTTTCTGGAAACTGGCGGGCACATAGAAGCTAACGACAAAGGAAGACTCGCAAAAGGGCCCGCTTGACGGGAATATTTTCGTCAACACAGGCGCCGTCATCGGAACCTTGGCGTGCTTCTCATTCTGCCCTTGGATGTAATCAAACAGCCTGGAAATGAAAATGAAGACGAAAATGAAAATAAATTTGAGTAGTTTAAAGCTATCAGATATCCATGAGTAGTTTAAAGCTATCAGATATCCACAATCTATCAGAATAATGCTATATTTTCTCATTCTGCGCTTGTATGTAATCAAACAACCTGGAAATGAGACGAAAATGAAAATAAATTCGAGAAATTTAAATCTACTAGATGTCCACAATCTATAAGAATAATGCTATAGTTTCTGAATTCGATTTATATTGGAAATTTATGGAAAGTGAGAGACAAGATTACCTTAGAAATTCAGTCCTTGTGGAAATGCAAATGAAGACGAAAATAAAAATAAATTTGAGAAATTAATTGAAATGGAGAAGCGAGATATCCTCAGAAATCTAGTCCTTGTGGCGTCCACAAAGGAAATGGAAATGACGAGGAAAATGAATATAAATTTGAGAAATTTATTGAAATGGTGAAGCGAGATAACTTTAGAAATCCAGTCCTTGTGGAAATGAAAATGAAAATAAATTTGAGAAGTTTATTGAAATAAGAAGCAAGATTACCTCAGAAATCCAATCCTTGTGGCGTCCACAAAGGAAATGAAAACGAAAACGAAAACGAAAATGAAAATCAAGACGATAATGAAAATAAATTTGAGAAACTTATTGATATGGAGAAAGCTAGATTGCCTGAGAAATCCAGTCCTTGTGGCGTCCAAAAAAGAAACGAATATAAATTTTAGAAATTTTATTGATATGGAGAAGCCAGATTGATATAGAAACCCAGCCCTTGTGGCGTCCACGAAGGAAATGAAAATAACGACGAAAACGAAATTTTTTTGAGAAATTTAATGAAATGTAGAGGCAAATTTACCTCAGAAATCCAGTCCTTGTGGCGTCGACAAACGAAATGTTGCGAATTGAGGAGGTAGACATCCAGACTGTGTGGTTGTAGCGACGAATTTCATACGAATCTCCCTGCTCGACAATGTCGTAAAGGGGGCATTCAATGGATTTGCAAGAAGGAGGAGGAGCCCCTGGTTTGCTACAGATGACCGCCTGTTGGCCATGGATCAGTAAACACAGTAGAGCGGCTGCAAAGTTGAATTTCATTGTGGATTTTCCGTCGCCTCTGCGTTTCAGGTTTTGGAGGGCTTAGGAAAGGGGAAAGGAAAGCTTTAAAGATATCAAGATGAGGGTTTCTGTGGCTACAAATTCACAGCTTTAAGTGGCTCAAATTTGCAGTCAAACGGACAACTAAACATGACACGCTGCACTAATCTGGGGACAAAGAAGCGGACACGCGTGTTGGCAGCTGCCATTAAAGTTCAAGTGGAAGTTTTTTGTTTGCTCAGAAATTCTTGCGTTCAACGCCCTGAATTTGACGGCTGTATGGCTGTGTTTAGATATTTGTCATAGAATATTTGCTCTATGGTTGTATTTAGATATTTGCTGAATGGCTGTGTTTAGATATTTTAGTTTGTACAATATAAAATACTTTCAATTGGCGAACAACTTTGGGATCTAAATTCTGGTCACAATCCTATATATTTAAGTATTTCTTGTATTGGATTGAAAAGCAGACAAAAATTCACTCCATTCAACAATCTTCATCAAAGGGCAGAATTCTTTTAACTCAAAAAAAATGCAGCACATTCAAGATGGCATTTGAGAAATTTGTTAAGAGGGAAAAAACTCGTTTCATGGTCTTCACAATCACACGCTAACAAATTTGATTCAAAGTGTACTTGATGAGTGCAAAAGGGCAAAAAATAAGAAATCTGAAAAAAATTGTTTTCAGTTAATGCATGGTTTGATGAAGAATGCAAAGAGGCAAGGATAACTTTGAAAGAGTCAAACAAGGAGAAAATGAATATCAAAGCTTACAAGTAGATTTTAAGAAAGAAAAAAGCTGATTTCATAATTACACGACATGAAGAGCTTATCTTTCTGCAGAAAAATAACCCCAAGTTATTTTGGAAAGAGCTACAACCAAAGAAAAAGTAAATGGAGAATAATATTACAACTTTTTAGTGGTTTGATTATGCTAGGTAGCTTTATGAGCAGGACTCCAAGGTTGACAATCCTCCTGTGGTCAACACTTCTTCTATGCTTTTCACTGTGCAAGAGATAGAGTTAGGAATCAAGAAATTAGGTGTTGGAAAAGCAAACGACCTTGTGGATCTTCACGCAGAGTATCTAAAGTGGGGCATGAAAATTCTTACACCTCACATTACAAAAAATTTCAACAACATCATTCGGTAAGGGTTCCCTTTAGATTGGACAACTAGTCTTATGATTCCTCTTTTCAAGAGTGGTGATGTCAATAACCCTTCCAACTATAGAACCATTATGATAAACCCTTTGTTTGCAAAGTTGTTTGGGAGTATGATAGAAAAAAAGAATTAGCAAGTGGGCAGAAAAAAGGGTAAACGTGCTACAGGACAAGTAGGTTTTAGACCTAAGCATTCTACAGTTGATCACGGTACAACTTTAAGGCACATCATTGAAAAAGATTGGGAGAAAAAGGAGGAAGCATTTTGTTATTTTGTAGATTTCAAAAAAGCGTTTGACATAGTCCCTAGGGACAAGTTTTGGCTCAGGCTAGAGGAACTTGGGGTCCCTATTCATCTTAGAGTTGTTGTTCATATACTATATGATGAGGTTAAAGTCAAAAATAGAATTTCAAATGGCATCTCCAAAAGTTTTAGAAGAGACATAGGGGTCAAACAAGGGTGGACATTGTCTCCTACCCTTTTTGGCTTATATATTGACAAACTTGAACAGTGGTTAAACTTACAAGGCGGAGATAGTGTTCATTTGGGTGAGTTTGTTATAAGGCTTCTTTTGTATGCAGATGAAATTATTCTGATCTCTAATTCTTCTCTTGGCTTAAAAAAGCACTTACTTTCCCTTGAGCATTTTTGTAGGAAGGTGGGGATGCAAGTCAATATCAACAAGACTAAAGTAATGGTTTTCTCTAATTGTAGAAAACATTACTAGCATAAGTTTTACTCTGAAGGAAGCACTCTTGAAGAAGTGTCAAATTACAAATACCTCGGAATTGACTTCAATAAAAATTTAAGTTGGTAAGGGTGTAGAAAGAAGTGAATTTTGGGAGGTTGGAAATCGTTTTATGCTTTCCAAAATAGATGTAGAGAGACTGAGCTATGGGATTGGAAAACTACTCAAACTCTCTTTGGACTTTTAGTTATGTCGGTTGTTCTCTATGGCTGTGAACTGTGGGCCAGCAACACCACTGATTTAAAGTGGAAGGAAATAAAAATAAAATAAAAAAAATGCTTGATTACAAACAAGTTCAAAATTAAAAGTTCACTCCCCTATGATATCATGTTGAGTGAGGTGGGGGATGCTCATATTAAAGCAATTGCTATGGTGCGAATCATAAGATATTTAAAAATGATTGAGCAAATGGATGAGGGCAGATGGCCTAAGGTTGTCTTCAATGACACTTTATGCAAAAGAAAGAAGACTTGGATGCGATAAAATAAAAAATTGTTTAATAAATGAGATATTTACTTGAACTCGTGTCCCACAAATAGTAAAGAGATACAGGCTTTTGTTATGAATAAATTCCACAAGCGTTCTTATGATAAAGGTTTAACGAGAAAGAAAGAGTATTATATTGTAGATTTTAATCCCACTCGTAATCATCACCAAAAGGATTGCATTGGGTCAATATCTCTTGAAGAGCCAAAAATTTTATTGCCCAGTTAAGGACCAACTCTCATCAACTTCACTTCGTTGTGAAACTGGGCATTGGAAAAGACCGAAAGAAGCTTGGGAGGAAAGAGTGTGTATTTTCTGCACTTCCAGAAAAGTGGAAACAGAAAGACATTTCATTCTAGAGTGTGACACCTTCAAGGACAGTAGTGAAAGTTTTACTACTCTCTTGTCAGTGAACTCTTGGGTAGATTTATTCAACGAAGGGACTGTTGAGCAGCCGGGGGCACTCATCATCAAGTTACACAAGAAAAGGACAAAATTGCACAAATCAGTGTATGAAGTGGTTTGTCCCATAGGCTATCTTTAGCCTCGCGAACGCTAAAATACATTTCTTTCTTTCTATAATTATAAATTTAAGATCTGATTATTTGAAATGAAATGAAAGTTTTTGATGACCTCCATAAGGTGATTGTATGAAGATTGTATTAGTTAAAACGAAAATGAATATAAAGAATGTTGGGATATGTAATTTTTTCTATTAATGAAATGCAATTAATTAAATGAAAAGACAAATGATAAATGAGAGATTTTTAGATGACATGAATGTTCTAGAAAAATAGAGATAAGGATAAAATATTTAATAATTGTTTGTAAGAGACAAATCCGCCTAAGATCTAGAATGGCTTATATAGTTTCCAGAAATATCTAAAGACCACTATAAAAAGGGGCAGCATGTAATTTTCTTAGCATCAAGGTAGGAAGATGATCAAGATATCATAAAGAAGATAAATGTTGTAGCACTTAAGTTGTTGTCTATATTAAGAAAATAATTAATGATGAAAGTATTGTAGGATGCATAAAATTTTGGTGTTTTTTTTTTGTGTTTTTAAATTTGTGTTATTTTTTTAATCTCCATCCACCCCATCAAAAAAAAAGTTTTTAATGATTCAGAAATTTGTAAGACTCATAAATTGAACCAACAAAAATTTCAACCACACTATGTACCACCTCTATTTGTTTATATGTGGGTGCATGTGAGAAAGCATGCCAAACAAATATGCAAGGGCAACTTCTAAAAGAAACAAAGTGAATTGTCAAATTTAGACCAGGTTCAACACCATTGATTTTATTGAAAACAATGTTCTTTTAATTTTATTTTTTAATTTTTTAGTTTTTAAGTTTTACTCAAGATGCTTTAATATTTAAAATTGTATGTGTGGGGGTTTAAAATTTATGAGAAGTATTTCCCCTAATGTTAATATATCTTGATTAGACAAAATGTAATTAAATTAGTCATAGTAAAGTTATGTTAAGTAAATAAAAGGTGAATGATAAAGTGTGTAATTAGTGTTTTACTAGAAAACTAAATGTAATTGAAGGGTTTATTTAGCTTGTGGACTAATAATGAAAATAAAAAAATAATTTAGCATAGATCTTGATTGTTTGGCACGAAAAAATAGTTAACATTGGTATGCTTATTGTCTTCAAGTTTGGTGTTGGTCTATAACTCTTGGTTAATTTCATGGCTATAGATTGATTTTGTATCAAATGGACCTAAGTTGTGATGTGTGATTTTAATGTAGCATGATTCAAACTTTTATCATCCAATTTACTGAAATTTTTTCCTTTTGTTGATAATCAAAGATTGGTGGTATTTTAAAATTCCTTAGGAGAGCCATTAGGTAATAAGAGCTAAGTTGAACCAGGTTGCCCCCCTTGATTGGATGAACTTAACAATTGTGATTAATAGGGGTACACAATAATCAAGTGTGTAGATGATCTAGATAAAAATTGTGATGCAATTACTTATTTATTTTAGTGCTTCAATTTCAAGTGTTCTTATAAGGGCTTATCAAAAATTCAAATGGTTATTCAATCAATGACTGACATCATCAAATGATGAATTAATGCTAAAAAAATTCTTTAATTACCAAAACATAACAAATCATCAAGAAACATGCGCATCTAATTAAGCATCCAATGAATATGAGGAAAAAGCATAAGTTAATATTTTGAGTTTTTAAATTTTAGATTTTTGGTTAAATTTGTAGTGCCTCTCGTGGTTGCATTTGGTTATTGTTATTTTGATTTGAACAAGACCATGTTTTCCGATTTCTTGATTGTTCGTATACTATTCTTTTGGCATTGGCATTCATGTGATGCACCCAGTTACATGTATGATTCTTTTTGTTCATATCGGTATCACTATTGTTTTGATTGTAGTTTATACTTGTGATTCAGTGATGATCATACATGCATGATGACTTTGTGATGACGCGACATGATGTTTTATGATGATATCAAACTTACATGTTATATGAGATGTTTTGGATTATATGGATCTTGATGCGATTAATGTTGGCTCACTAATGTATATATCAGTGGTTATTGAGATATTGTTTTTACCATGTTTGGTTATTATCTAGATCAAGGATTATATATATGTTTTTTATTACCATAAAATATTATTTAAATACTTAGATTAAATGGAATTGTTATTATTATGTTTTAAATGAGGTTTCATTATGAAAGGATTGACATTGTAACACTCAAATACATAAAAATGATTACGTCGTTAAAACATCATTTCAATAGTTCAATTTTTGAATTATTATGCACGTGCTTTCATTATATTATTATGTGAGCAGCTACACTTGATGTGCATCTACATTTGTAGTGATGACACGTACCAGAAACCTAGTCCACCTGGCTACATAGGTACGAGCGTATCTTTATCCCTAATAATAGCTATAGGAAATAGTTGTTATACACCAAATTTGCACCCTACTAAACTCGAGAGCCTAATGATCTGGTATAACATGGGAATCACTTCTAGGTTGTGGGACCTTGCTAAAATTGAAGTGAGACCTCTGAGTTCTACGCTGGTTCCTCTTGGATAATCACCTATTTTTCTCTTGAAACTTGAAATAAAAATTGTGAGGAAGAGGTATAGAAGGAAACAGAAAGACAATAAAGAAAGAAAATAATATATTAGGTGATACACTAGATATGGCATGAATCATAACAAAATTGACTAAGAGTTAGCATGAGATCTTTGAATCAAAGCATGCACAAATTTATGAATAGGATTGCAAAAGTGTTTCATAGAAGGGTCTGAGATGAAACTATTTAGGAAATGAAATATTTTTACAAAAAATAGCTTCAAGGAAATAGACACAGACTATGACCTACAAGAAAACATTTGCTCCAGCATGAAGATACTGAAATGAGACAAGACAATAGGGAAATGAAAGATTTTCACAAGATTATCTTCATCAATCATTCATAACGTACATGAAAATGCAGAAAGAAAGAGGACTAACATAACTCAGAGACCTCACCAAAATTCAGCCACTGTATTATGCTTCAGTGAGAATTACAAACATATGAAAACTTGAGGACAGGAAAAAATGTCACGGAAAGTCTTATTAGCCATGTGTCACTTTATCATTTATGTCTTATCACCTAATCTCGCAATCGAGATGGAATATTCCTCATGGTCTGACAACTTGGCACAGTAGACTATCTCTTAATCTCGTAACAAAAGGGAATATGCCTTATTCATCTGGAGATCTAGCGAAGGCAGGTTATATTTTCTTGGCGGTTAATGGATAACATTCAACAATCTAGAGATGAAGTTAGTGCTTGATCTTTTATGTTTCTCTCCTGATCTCATAATGAAGTGGTTAAGTCTCAAAAAATCTGGATATCAAGCGCAGACCATTGATGCAGATCAGATCAGAGGGTTGTCACTGAGTCTCAAAATGGAACCGCAATTAAGACTTTCACTTGGCGAATCCAAGATTTCTTTATCTCTGAAACTCAGAATGGAACCTGAGTCATGTCGGGTCTGGTTAAGTCTTTTATATGGTGATTGAAAGATAGCTTGTATCTCTGAATCTCGTGATTAGACCAAGGTTAAGATGAGTATCTAGAGACTTGGAGATATGAAGGATTTATGTGCCTCGGGTTAAAGGCTAGGTTAAAGACAAGATTCAGATGTAAATTTGATCAGACAGTCATCACTTTGCCTCCATGCAGAGATCAAACACTAGGGATCCATCAAGGCATCGTGACCATTTGACACGTGGACAGTGGGGCCGCCTTTCTTTGAGGGCTAAAGGCTTGTTAATCTATAGTCAGGTTTTGACTGATCATGTGGTTTATGTATTTCCTTAAAAGTAAAGGTGCTCGACAGATAATGTATAAGGCATTATGCCTGCTTGCCACATAGCAGTCTGAGATTTTGAGCTCGTGGGTAACTTAGATGAGATCGACGGCTGGGTTTTAAAAGGATACTAAGTCTTGTTCTGGACCGTTGATGAGATTTTTTCACCACCTATGACCGTTACAATAAGATATTTTAAATATTCAAATCTTATCTCAGGGATTTTGTGGCGGTGACGTGATTTTTCAAGTTGCTGACAAGGTAGATGGACCAGGTTGATCTTTTCGGTCAAAGTTATGGTGATGGGAGATATCTCCAAGACATATCTAATCGTTTGGGATATTTTCCAAGGTGAATTAATGAACATACTTGACATTTTTAGGGTTCCTATTTGTTTTCAAGAATATCTTTTGTAAACCCTAATTTTTCTGATCTGATCTAATTGGATCGACTCCCAAGCCTTGGTGGTCGAGGAGTTTGTATATAAGTAGTTTTAGAAGCTTTTGTAATTAGTTTTTCGGACTTATGTAAGACTTTTTGTGACATTTTTTCCTGTCCCCAAGTTTTCATATGTTTGTAATTCTCACTGAAGCATAATATAGTGGCTGAATTTTGGAGAGGTCTCTGAGTTATGTTATTCCTCTTTCTTTCTGCATTTTCGTGTACGTTATGAATTATTGATGAAGATAATCTTGTGAAAATATTTCATTTCCCTGATGTCTTATCTCATTTTAGTACCTTCATGTTGGAGCGAATGTTTTCTTGCAGGTCATAGTTTGTGTCGATTTTCTTGAAGCTATTTTTTGTGAAAGTCTTTCATTTCCCTAAATAGTTTCAGCTCAGACCCTTCTATGAAACACTTTTGCAAACCTATTCATAAATTTGTGCTTGCTTTGATTCAAAGATCTCATGCTAACTCTTAGCCATTTTTTTTATGATTCATGTCATATCCAGTGTATCACCTAATAGATTATTTTCTTGCTTTATTGTCTTTCAATTTCCTTCCATCCCTTTTCCTCCCAAGTTTTATTTCAAGTTTCAAGAGAAAAATAGGTGATTATCCAAGAGGAACCGACCTAGAACCTGGAGGTCTCACTTCAAGTTTAGCAAGGTCCCACAACCTAGAAGTTATTCCCATGTTATACCAAACCACTAGAATCTCGAGTTTAGTAGGGTGCAAATTTGGTGTATAATAGTTTTGGCATGCCCGGTGGGACAAGGGGACTAGTTTTCAGTCCACTTTTGTAATTTATTTGTTGTTGTTTCATGTGAAAAATAGTAGATTCTACCTTTGGAGGAACTAAAGTAGCACACTTGGAAACTCTTAGCAATTATCTACTGGTTTCAAGAAGATTAAGTGATGGTATATGAACAAGAAAGTTTTTTTTTTTGGTTGTTAGTGATTTCATCATTTTCCAGCTTATATGAATATTTCAACATGTCTTCATTTGATGAGAGCATGTCCTATCACTCTCCTTTCTATGAAGGTGTTGTCTGTACACCTTCCTATAAACCATATCAAAATCATCATGCTGCTAGTCTCCCTCAAGAAAAC
Organism: Thuja plicata; assembly: GCA_018584345.1. Lineage (NCBI taxonomy): Eukaryota > Viridiplantae > Streptophyta > Pinopsida > Cupressales > Cupressaceae > Thuja > Thuja plicata. The sequence continues at coordinate 3,743,458 of MU224462.1, read as the reverse complement.
ACCACTTTAATAAATTAATAGTATGCCCAACAAGCTCATCATGCTTACCACCGACCCACCACTGCTCAACCTGATTGGTAGAAAACACAGATTTATAACTAGTCTCAAGGAGACTATTTCATGCCAAGTAAACATGAATATATTTCTAGTCATCTTCAGAGCTTGGACAATATAAAACTGCAAAAAATGGAGTGGTCAGCTAGAAATGAAGAGTTTATTACAGACCCTTACTAAGTAGTTGTCCAGGATTGAGAGATAGCAAGAAATGGATCTACAATATGAGCAGTTGGCTTACCAGGCCTATCCCATGATAGAAGAAAATGAATGGTGTTTTCCTTGCAATCAACCGCATAGTCAGTCTACATGTTTTAATTGGTTGATGAATCAAACACTCATGGTACAAAATACACCAAGAGCACATTTAGATGCATCTTCTAGTGGGTCAGTGCCAAAACAAGATGCACAACTTAATGGGAATGCATTCTTTAATCAACAAAGAGAAGATTTTAGTGGTGTAAATAGTGAATCTCCCCAAGCAGGATATCTTCTAAACCCATACTTTAAGAAGGGAACTCCAAATTACACACTTACTTTCATAAACGATGAGTTTCCTGATGAAATAAAATTAGGAGTGTTGCAACAAGAAGCGGTAGCTTGTCCAACATATCTTTCTGAGACAAAAATGCAGCAATATGAGGATGGTCTTGAGAGGGCATTGGTTGTAAAGGAACAACAAATGAAAGATACAGAACTAAATATTCCAAGCTTTAGACAGGGTGACCCTTCCAGGTCCTCTAAATATAACTTCCAAGTTTTAGGAGCAATCATTATTTCCAAGAGCCTATACTTGAGAAGATTCAGTTCACCACTCTACAAGGGTAGTTTGTTCAAGAAGATTGTATATCCCAAGAGACACCTCAAGTTTCTCAAGATGCTGAGCTACCATGGAAACCTTCATGGACTCAGCCTCCTGGCTATCTGATCCCAAGTCTTTTCAAGGCTACTAGTGAAACATTAGAGCAAAGAATTGTGGTGGATGAGATTTCATGTGATGAAGAAAAGGGAGAATTAGAAGTGTTTGTGTTGAGTGATGAATGTGACAAGTTGGGTCAGCAAGATGAAGAAAATGAAAATGATGCTCAACCTGAACTCATGGTTGATTTGTTCAATGAGCTTCCCTTTTTTGTTTAAACTGAGGAAGACATGTCATTCCCTATGGCTGAAGTTCAATTAGAAAAAAAAGGTCACAATCAGAAAGGAAGTGATGAAGAGGAAGATGCTATGTTTTTGTTTCATGAGTTTTATGGTTTTTTTGAGAAAGACTAAGAAGATATGGTCATGACCACATCTTCAACTTTGTAGCAGTTGGAGGTTGTAAATCATTATGATAATGAACTGGTTCATGAAATTGCAACTAAAGAGGAAACTTTCCAATATGTGGAAGTTGAGAAAGACCTTGAAGAAAGCTATTTTTTCAATATCATAGAAGGTTTTTGTGAAAATCTCATTGAGGAACCATTGTTTCCTAAGGCAGAGGATTGTAAGAAGCATAATCAAATGAAATAAGTAGCCAATATTGGGAAGCCAAGTTTCATTTATTCACTGGGTTGTTCAATCAAATTTTTAGCTAGTATGAAAGCCATTGAAATACCAGAGCGCATGCTTGCATCTAAGAATGAGGATGCAATTGGAGAAGTATCCAATTTTGAATTTGTATCTAAAAATTATCACTTCTATCTCACTTGTCCAGTCCAAGAGAACCATAGACATGACCAAAAAAAGGTTTTAAGTGAGTTGTTTGCATATTCAATGAAACATTGCAGTGGTTTACTGAATATCTGCATTTGTTTTATATCCTTTCTGTGATGCATAATCATGGAATGCATCAATTTTTTCTTACAAAGGGATGTTATTTTATCTATCCAGTAAATGGTTTTGTTTGACTAGTTTCTGTGCTGGTTAGTTTAGAATAGGTTAGGAGTTTTCCTATTTTCCTCTAAGTGTTGTTGCATAGTCAGTTGTTGTCGTGTATAGGTCTTTTCCTTGTTTTGGTTTGCTTCATTTCCTATTGTTTTTCTCTTCTTTTTTCCAGTCCTCCTGCTTCTCTGGTTTCTCTTTTGTGCTTCTTGCACTCCTATTCCCAATGGAATGTCAAAGGCCACTAGTTTTTTGTATGTCTACCAGGCAGACATTCAGTAGAAATCAACAAAATGTTACCCAAAATTTCCTATTCTATGCTCTTTTGGCTTATAAGTGGATTAAATATGGCTCCCACAAGGGTTGAGCCCAACTTGTATGAGATCTTTCCATGGTTCTGAGATCCTTATCTTGTTTCTGCAATGTTCCAAGGCATGGTTTGAAACCCTTGTGTCATTTTAAGAGCAAAACCCTAAGTGCAAAATACTTAAACCCTAAGTATTTATGGCTCAATATAATTTCAAGGTACCTTTTTATGCCACTTAAATTCTTATTATCCATGTGCCACTTTATCTTTTATGTCTTGTCTCCTAACCTCACAATCGAGATGGGATATTCCTCATGGTCTGGCAACTTGGTGCATCAGGCTATCTCTTAATGTCATAATAGAAGGGAATATGCCTTATTCATTTGGAGATCTGGTGAAGGCGGGTTATATTTTCTTGGCGGTTAGTGGATAACATTCAGCGATCTGGCGATGAGGTTAGTGCTTGATCTTTTATGTTTCCCTTTTGATCTCGTAATGAAGTAGTTAAGTCTCATAAAATATCAAGATCAAGTGCATACTATTGATGCAGATCACATCAGAGGGTTGTCGCTGAGTCTCAGAATGGAACTGCAATTAAGACTCTCACTTGGTGACTCCAATATTTATTTATCTCCAAATCTTAGAATGGAACCTGATTCATGTCGAGTCTGGTTAACTCCTTTAATTGGAGATAGCGAGATAGCTTGTATCTATGAATCTCGTGATCAGACCAAGGTTAAGACGAGTATCTAGAGACTTAGAGATATGAAGGATATATGTGTCCTAGATTAAAGACTAGGTTAAAGAAAAGATTCAGATGTAATTTTGATTGTACAGTCTTCGCTTTGCCTCCATTCAAAGATCCAACACTAGGGATCCATCAAGGCATCACAATCATTTGACACATGGATAGTGGGGTCACCTTTCTTCGAGGGTTGAAGGCTTATTAATTTGGAGTTAGGTTTTGATTGATCATGTGGTTGGTGCGTTGCCTTAAAAGTAAAGGTGGTCGATAAATAATGTATAAGGCATTGTGCCTACCCGCCATGTAGCAGTCTGAGATCCTGAGCTTGCGGGTAACTTAGATAAGATCAACAACTGGGTTTTAAAAGGATATTAAGTCTTATTCTGGACCGTTGATGAGATTTTCTGTGCTACCTGTGATTGTTACAATCAGATATTTTAAATATTCAAATCTTATCTCAGGGTTTTTGTGGTGATGGCGTGATTTTTCAAGTTGCAGACAAGGTAAATGGATCAGGCTGATCTTTCCAGTCAAAGTTATGGTGATGGGAGATATCTCCAAGTCATATTTAATTATCTGGGATATTTTCCAAGGTTTATTACTGAACATACTTGACTATTTTAGGGTTTTTTATTATTTTCAAGAATATCTTTTGTAAACCCTAAGTTTTCTGATGTGATCTGATTGGATCGATGCCCGAGCCTTGGTGTTTGAGGAGTTTGTATATAAGTAGTTTTAGAAGCTTTTGTAATTAGTTTTCAGAGTTATGTAAGACTTTCCGTGACATTTTTTCTTGTCCTCAAGTTTTCATATGTTTGTAATTCTCACTGAAGCATAATACAGTGGCTGGATTTTGGAGAGGTCTCTGAGTTATGTTAGTCCTCTTTCTTTCTGCATTTTTTTGTAGGTTATGAATGATTGATGAAGATAATCTTGTGAAAATCTTTCATTTCCCTGTTGTCTTTTCTCATTTCAGTACCTTCGTGCTGGAGCGAATGTTTTCTTGTAGGTCATAGTCTATGTCTATTTCCTTGAAGCTATTTTTTGTGAAAATCTTTCATTTCCCTAAATAGTTTCATCTTAGACCATTCTATGAAACACTTTTGCAAGCCTATTCAGAAAGTTGTGCTTTCTTTGATTTAAATATCTCATGCTAACTCTTATCTATTTTTTTTATGATTCATGTCATATCTAGTGTATCACCTAATAGATTAGTTTCTTGCTTTATTATCTTTCAGTTTTCTTCTATCCCCTTTCCTCCCAATTAGTTTTATTTCAAGTTTCAAGAGAAAAATAGGTGATTATTCAAGAGGAACTGACCTAGAACCCAAAGGTCTCACTTCAAGTTTAGCAAGGTCCCACAACCTAGAAGTGATTCTCATGTTATACCAGATCACTAGACTCTCGAGTTTAGTAGGGTGCAAATTTGGTGTATAACAATAGTCACATTGGTCATCCATTAAACTTTGCCAATATTGTTCCTAGTTGGAACGGTGTATCTTATTACATTATTATATCTCTGGTTATCTTGTAGGTAAATTTTGAAGTGTATTTGCATAATGTGGAAGACTAGTAAATCTATGTTCATTGTGAGTTACCCGCGGTTGGTTGCAGTTGTGTTAAGATAATTTACATGTTGATTTAAATATTATTATATGTAAATATTTAGTTGTTGGAAAATATATCATAAGTGTATTCCGCTAATTGGAATTTAATAAATTATTGTTGGGAGCTTTGGGGGTTTCTAATTTGGATTTAAGTTATTTTAATTTAAATTATTTTTAAAAATATCCCAATTGCCTTTTGAAAGAGGGATTTATATTTTAAATGTCAATTTTATTCCTCACTTTTTACTTTTGAATTTGGAAAAATTACTCAACCTTCTTATTGAGAAATTGATGCTTTGCTTGTTCGGAGCAATTGGTTTGCCCAATTTTTTTGGGTATTGGCTCGTTGGAATCGTGGAAGGATTGCTACGATTTGTTGAAATTCTTATTCTCTTGTGTGCTAACTCAGGGTTTATCTTTGAATTTTGAGTTATCCTTTATTTTGGAGGTGGTGCTTCTTGTAACTCTCATATTCTTCCATTTATTATCTTAATGTTTGTTGCAAATGGTGTGTAGGATGTTTGTATGATAATTCCCCAATTGCTTGAGTCTATTTGATGCACGTTTAGGTTTGTATGTATTTGTAATTTTGGAAATGTAGTTTTTACGTTGTTATGCTATATGTTTCATCATGTGTTTTAAAATTGTAAATTTCATTAGATTTTTGGGATGTTCATATGGGAACCAATGAGTTTTTCCCGAATAGAAAGATTCCAAGTTTGAATTTTGAGCATTTTTGGGAGGTCCTCAAATGTCGTGGCCTCCAGAACTGGGTTCTAGTCACGTTTGGCATGTTGTGTATATTGAACCTTGTTATTTACTATGTTTGTGGTTGAATTGCAATGTTGGTTTTATTTGAGGACATTCTAGTTGAGAATCATCAATATTCAAACTCTGGGTTTTAAAACCAATTGAAATGTTTAGCATTTTGCCAATTGTTGTTGCAAAAATATTGTCATTTGTAGAATTTTTATTTTATGGGATTGTCCTTGTGGTTGGACTTCATTTGTGTTTTGGGATCATATAGGGGTTCATGCTCTTGGAAATGAGGCCAATAGAGCTTATCATTACATATCCACCATTTTTTGTGTGAGAAGGATTAATATGAAATGGGATTATATGAGATAGATATTCATGATGCAATTGATTTGGTCTTGCATTGCTTGATGGTTTTGGTAATCACATCCTCAGCAAGGATAGAGTTGATGAACCTTATGAAATTTGTTTTCTTCATGTGAATTGGAGCTTTAGGACTAGGTATTTTGAGTAGGTATAAGGAGTAGATCCTTACATGCAACTAGCCCACAAGTGGTTGTATCTAGCATGTCTAAGGACTCTTTAATAAGTGGAAATAGAATAAAATGCATGGGTATAAACTCTAACAAGATAAATTAATCCCCGATTGTCATGAGTGGATCGTGTGGGTAATGGATACCATTGAATACCTGGTTGTCACGAGTGGCCTGTGCGGGTAGGTTATACCATTGAATACTTGGTTTTCATGAGTGACATATGCGGGTAGGTGGTACCAGTGAATCCCTAGTTTTCATGAGTGGCCCATGTAGGTAGCTATAATTATTGGATCCCCCAACATACTAGGAGTGTTATTGTGAGGCCATGGGTGACTTGCACAGGAATTGATACTCCCTATGCTTTGTACTCTAGCACCTAGGTCTAGTAGTATTAAGCAACACCTTGGATCTCAATTATTGTGCTTTCTTGATATTGCATTGTGGTCATGCATCTTCATGTTGAGTGTTCTCCAAGTTTTCTCCTTTTGGAGCCTTCATTTATCTTCATTTTTTATTCATTGATTAGTGTGAGTGTATACCTACATTCCCTTGTATTATTTCTTCCTTGTTTGGGTCATGTGACTACCTCTACGAGCATGGTGGGGTAGACCTGAGGGTCCCATGTGGTTAGGTGGTGTGACCAACCACTATTGGGGACCAAAATACAAGTGGTTGAACGGGTTGAGAGACTCAGTGCATGATTGTCCACACTCTTATATCTTTACTTTCTCTTTACTTCATGATTGTACTCATGCTTTAGATAATTTACATATTATATTTGAATATGTACTTTATATTGACGCAATTAAGTGAATTTTCCTTGATCATATGTATCTGATACTCCTTGATGTCTAGCTAGATGTATTTAAGCCATACGTTGGAGTCGACATAGACTTTAGTTAAATTTTTAGCCAATATTTTAAGTATCTTTGAGAGGCCTTCAGTTTGGTGCCCACAACTATATTCCAAAACCTACACTGATCAGTGCCTCTGCATGTAGAGTGGCACATCCACGTCACTAGTTTGATACTTTTGGGTCTCAAAAAAGTGGTGCAAAAATAGAGATTTCATTTTTCACAGTTAGTCTATTTTTAGGAAGAACATGGTGCAAAACCCTCTATCCCTTGAAAAATTAGTTTGTGGATTGGGAAATGTGAATGGATTTTAATGGAAATGAATGCATTAAGATAGTAACGGGGAAGGGATCACAATGTTGCATGAAATTGATTTATTTTGTTATTTGTGTGTGAAGTGTCTGATTTGAAGTTTTAGCCAAAATTGAGGTAAGCTCCTCATTTCTTCTCCATCTCTTTTGATTCATGTTTTCAACTATTTGAAAAAAGATTTAATTGTGATGGAAAAGAATTTCCTTTTTTTTAATTGAAGAAAATGATTAACTTATTTTATTTTTTATATTTTTTGTGAAATTTACAAAATACAGGGTTACCATGCCCAATTTTCGTAGAATGATGAAAATGTGGATTTTATGTTTAAAATGGGGTGTTGAGCACTTTTAAACCAAAAGCGTATTCTTGAAATTTTGATTTCACAATTTTAAATTAAAGATGAAAATGTAAATTTGATAAAAATAATGATGGATTATTTTGTGGAGGTAGTGACATGCCTTTTAAAATCTGAAATCGGATTCATTTGCATCATGCTATATGTGTTTTAAGTGAATAGAGAACATTGGAAATGTGATATGAAAACTTGTGAAATGACCTTGTTTTATTTTGATTTGCATTCATTGGTTAATTTGATTATCCTCATAATGTATGCCCCTCTCATGCCTTGTGCTCTCATAAAGACTCAAGATGGCTTGGGAAGACTTGGTCATTCATGGGGTATTCATCTAGTAAGATCAAGTCTCCTTTTCTATCATATAGGACTAATGGTTTTTTCATGAGTGATCCCTTCTAGCTACGTGATGGCACTCCCCTTTCTTGCTCTCTAGTTCATCTAACTCTTGAGTAATTGAGTAGCACTTTAAAGATGATATTGTCTTTAATATGGGTGTTGACTTATTGATTCACACTTTGATGTTATGTATTCATCATGTTTGGATAAGTATTCTCCTAATGTTTCGTGTGTGTGTGTGTGTGTGTGTGTGTGTGTGTGTGTGTGTGTGTTTGTGTGCATGTGTGTGTTTCACCTTCATGAATGTGTGGAAGGATATGTGAGTCCTATGGAACTAATTTTAACCCTAAAATTATCTCAACAACACAAAACCAAATAACATTAATACGAGACAAAGGGAAACTAAAAATAGAGTAAATGCTAACTGAAATTCTAGTCTCATGCATGCAATGATGTGGCTTTCGATGGTAGAAAGTATGTATGCTCAACGTTTTAGCATTATAAAGGTGCTCAATGTGCTCAAATCTTCCTCAATGGTGGAAGTTGAATGAATATATGTTGTTTCAAAATGATAGCATGAAAATTTTCAATATTGTTAAATGAGAATGAGACATTTTTGGTTAAATGTGGAGAAGAATGGAATGGAGGGTTAGGATGGAGAAATGGAGATCAAGGGTTGAGAATGGTTAGGATTCTCACCCTCCATTAGAAGTTAACAAGTTTCAACCATGGGGAGTATGAGAGGACAAGTATTGGGAGAAAGGATGGGGTGGAGTGCAAAAACTATTTTCCAAAAAGAATCTCCTTGTCATCATACACTCCGAAGAACATGGGGAAGAGGAACTTAGATGTGACAAGTGGGAAATGTGCCCACATTGGTAATTTATAAATGTGGTTGGCTAAGGAGAGAAAGTGGGTTTGGAGAAAATTCTATTTAAGGAATGACTTGACATCCTCCCAAATTTTTTGGGATTACATATGTTCACATGCTTAGAGAATAGATTAGATTAGTGGAAGAGAATTAAGGAGGTGATTAAGATGCAAGTTACAAATATAAAAGGATGTGACATCTAGAGAATTAAAAATGATTTTGAATTCTAAGTGGAGGAAACATATTAAGCTTGTATAGCTAAAAATTGGCTTGATTAATTAATTAAATATTTATTATTTAATTAATCATGTTTTCGTCTATTGCTAAATAAATTATTTTATTTAGTTAATTTACTTAGCTTATTCCTCTAATACCAAGTCTTCTATTTATTCATATTAAGTAATTTATTAAAATTTCTTAATATCCTTCTCACCATATGACTAAGTCATCTTAGTCCACCTCACTTGACATCTCACTTGAATCCTCACCCTTGGCATTGATGGCATGTAACTGATTGAATGTTTGATAATGTTAAGTTGAAGATGATGCAAAACATTAAATCAGTTAATGGTTTGCATTGTCATTGATGTCAACTTGATATCATCTGTATGGTCATACACATAATGCCAAAGAATTTAGATAATCAATGGAACAATGATTATGCTTTCAGCAATGCATAAAAGTTAGGTATTCACTAAGTGATAGACAACATCGACAAAGTGCACACCAACGGTAAAGACAGAGATAAAGTCACAGTGATGCCCGATGAGCAGAAGAAAGTGTTGCCCGACGAAGAAAAATCACAGGATGCCCGACGAGCTGAAAATAGAGTTGCCCGAAGAGAAAGATCCAATGATGCCCGATGGATGGAGATCCCGAAGCTAACTAAAGTTACACCGACGGAACTGACAGTTGTCACCGGTGATGAACTGCAGATTTGACCGACAGAACAGAGAGATCAGAAAATGACAAAATATCTAGCTGGCAGAGTTTAAGGATAGACTTAACTTATTGTTTTATTTGTTTTATTCAAACACAGTTAAGAAATTGATTTATACATTTGGCAAGAAGATAACTACGAGATAAATTAGGAGTTAAAGCCGTAAATCAAATTGGCTGGATTATTTTTCACGCCAAGAATCAAGAATCAAGAATTAAGGAATATCATGTCTATATAAGAGACAAGCATAATTCATTTCTGTACGCACTCAGATACACAGGGGAGTGAATTAAAAGAAGATGATGAAGAGAAAATGGTGAAGGATAAACTTCATAGAGTCCTGATCAATCAAGCTAAGGGAGAGCTGAAGAATTCTATAGACACCGACGAACAGACAAGCACAGCATCACAGAGCAGAAAGTGTGAAGCACAAAGGAATTGAATTGATACATTGATCGGAGAGGTATTGTACGTAAATAGATCTGAATATCTGCAATTCAAAGTTGCATTAGAAATAGGTCATTCTGTTTTAGTTTAACCATTGAAGCATTAAGTCTCTTAATAGAGCAGGACTTAACCGTCTTCTATAATTGAGGTATATCCTAACAGATTACTAAAAAAGTTGATTCATGATAGTAGCAGCAGTCTTACCTAAAGCCTATTGACAGTCTAAGAAGGAGGCTGATTCAAGGATGGTAGTAAGATTAGCATAAAGCCTATTGACAGTCTAAAGACTGATTCAAGGATGGTAGCGTAGATTCCAGATACTAAGTGACAACCTATGTATAAAAATCCTCTAACAAGGTTGCACTTAACCGTGTGTTTGTAACCTTTAACAGGGTTGGCTCCTAACAAGGCTCACTTCAGAAGAGTGAAAATTTGGGGTACCGGTCCCAGTGGTTTTTTCCCTTAACAGGTTTTCCATGTTAAAATCCATTTGTTATGTGTGTATGGTTTATTACTTTATTGTTTTACATTTCACATATGTATTTCTAGATTTATTGGTATACTTTGCATATTTACTGAGTATCGGTAAATGAGTTTTACTACTTATCGATAATCAAGGAGAATAAGGACAGACAAGGTAAACCAACATACAGTTAATTATTTCAAGTATTTCAAGGCATACATCTTGTAGGGACTTAATAATCTGAGGTGTGTTAATTGGTGGATTAAAGTTTAAAGGATACATTTTTGAGGCCACTGATTCACCCCCCCTCTCAGTTATTACTAACAGGCTAAAGTAATTTATTTATTTTATTTATTAATTAGCCTATTTTCTTTCAACCATGATTCTTATTATTAAGGTGATGGAAAGGGTATGTGGCCTTCTAAGACTTAGTCTTATGGCTAGATGTCCTCATAGGACTTGGTCCATGCCACCTTGTCTACATATTAGTGTTTTAACTAGCCATATCATGTGGTCCAAAATCACTCATAGGGACACTTGTTCAAAGAGACACATTTAGGAAAAGGCGTTTTCTTATTCTTCTCAAGGGTCATGAAGAGACACTTGACACGTGTCTCTCCTTCCCTCATCATCCTCCTTATTTCCATTGTAGGAGGAACATTCCCCCTATTCTTTCTCTCACATCCCAACTAATTCCTCATTCCTCTTAACCTCTCCAACCAAGTCAATCCTAGCAATTGAATTATCCATCTTTCAATCTCAACCATTTGATTATGCCACATAGGTTAGAGGGTTACAAAACTCTATAAAAGGATAATATTTTCACCTTTTTGAAAACAATTAGAAATCTGGGAGAATTAGTAATCTTGAGCATTCCAGAGCATTTATCAATTTTTTGAGCATTTTGAGCATTTGTGATAAAATTATAGCATAATCATATCATCTAGTTTCTAGTATCTTCATCATTTCTTAGAATAACCTTTGTCGTTTATCCATCTTGCATCATAGATTTTAGAGAAATTAGGAGTTCTTTATAAATTGTATTTGCATAACCACTACATTCCACACTTTGAAGGAACCTTGGTGAAGTTGGTTAAAATATGAGAGCTCAAACCAGGAATTCAAAGCTAGGAGAACAATGGAATCAAGCTACAAAGAGTAAGTGGAAGGTAAATTTTGCATTTTTATTTATACTTAATTTTTCATATTTCATTGTGTTTGCATGTTTAGATGGGATTTTAAACTAACTAGTGGATTGGTAATTAGATTCTATAGATATATATAAAATTTGCATACATATTTGGCGCCCACCATGGGGCCAAGCCCCAAAATTTAACAAAAAAAATTGAGTTTTTCCGTGTGCAGAGAAGTTTCCAGGTCATTTTTTTGCATCCATCTTGCAAAGTTACACATTCATTATGCATTCTTGTGCATACAGGTTATTTTTCTGTGCATCTATTCCATCTGCAGAAATTCCATCAGGAGAAGTTTCAAGAAGATTTTCTATAATTTTACTATTTATGTGCATACACCACATATTTTTGTGCATGTATTTCATTTTGTTACGCATTTGCCTATTGTTTCTACGCATTCATTTATGCAGAGTTGCACATTCATTATTTGCTTCTGTGCATTCATTATTTATTTTTGTGCATTCATACTTATGTTCTGCGCATGCATACTTAGAGGTTGATTCATAGGTTTATATCATTGAAGACTCTTTTGATGTAAACTAATAACTCTTATAGGTAGAAAATCTGATGTAAATGACAAAGAAGGTTATTATGTTGATCAACTGATGGAGATGATGAAGACCGAGTGATAATGAGTATACATGTTTGTAGAAATGGTTAGATCAGTTATTATTTTGTCATTGATGTCAAGCAATTGACTTACTAATTTTTATTGAGTTACCATAGCATAAGAAGGAGAAGTTAAATAGGTGACAAATACATACCAGATAATGATGAAGTGATGTTGATATAGTTGTTTCCTAATATATATTTGATGTTATTAAGTCAGTCAACTTGATTGATTAAGTCAAAAATTGCAAAGAGTTAAGTTATGAATGAAAAGAGTTACTCTATTGAGATGGACCGAGTCAATCGGTATAGAGTGGTGTTAATCAGTTTTCACATACCGAGCATCGAGCATCGAGAAGTGAAAAAATTTAATTACCGAGTTGCAAAGAAAATTACCGAGTACAAGATATTGATTGTAAATGATGATAAGCTTGAATTTAATACAAATCTATGATGATCTGGACAGAGATGAGAATTAAAGGAAGTTTTTTAGAAGATCTATGAGTGAGAAAATTCAATGAGAAGATCTAAGGAAAAGATCAAGCAATTAAACCTGATTATGAGAGTTCCAAGAAAATTTCAAGTTACGAGGTAAAAATTAAACGGTTTATCGAGTTAAGATTTATGAAGAAGATGATCAAACGACTGAGCACAAATGATGGAAAACCTAAGAAAGGAGATTAAGAGGAAAAAGCTTGTCTATATAAATGATGAGAAATTAATAGAGATTATGATGTTGGTGAATTGAATTAAGAAGTAGAAGAAGCTGAAGAACAGAGTTACCGAGCATAACAGAGAAGCAAAAAGAGAAGAATCTACAGTCTAAAATAGAGACAAATGGAGTATGTGATGCTAGTATTCATGTGAGCATAAAGGATCTGACACAAGCAAAAGGTAGTTTCTATATTTACAGGTCAAATTTTTACTATTTCTTATTAGCATTTGTAAGAGAGAAAATCTCTTAACCGGGTGGATTTAACAGTCCTATTTGTAAATCCTAGACGTAGGTGACATTCCAAAAGAGTGTTTAAAGTCCTCTAGAAAGGGCTCTCCTAAAAGGGTGAGATCTTAACCAATCTAAGGGAAATCCCTTAACAAGGTCACATTTATCGAATGTGTTTGTAATCTTTAACATGATAAGTTCTTAACTGAGCGTACTTCAGAAAGGTACATTTTTATTGTGGGTCACAATTCCCATAGATGTTTTCTCCCATATTGGGTTTCCTCGTTAAATCTGGTCTCAACCGAGTTAAATCTGTGTTAACTAAGTTTGAATGATTGATTTAAATATTATGAGATGTATGGTTGTTTAAGTTATTAAGTTGTTTGGTGAATCGGTTATTACGGTATTCAGTGCTACCGAGTGAATGAGTGAGTTGAGTTTTAAGTGTTTAAGTTTGATTTGGTCTAATTCAACCCCCTCTCAGTGGGACCAAAAATTTGTATCAAAGCATTGGTTCTCTAAAGTGTTAAGTTTAAAAGGACTTGAGTCAAGATCTAAAGATGTATAAGAGGGAAGCACCAAAGTTGAATAGGGAACATTTATCTACATGGAAAATTAGAATGAGATTGCACGTGTCTAGTATAGGAGAATATGGACTTCATTTTCTTGATAATGAATATGTTGCACCGACAACATCACCTTTGACAATCACTGAGCAAAGACAGAAGCAAGAACACACACAAGTTATGATTGAGATAGCTTCTGCACTTACCGACCATGAATATGACAAACTTGATGGTTGTACTACTTCAAAAAAAATGTGGGATAAACTTATTTGGACCTACGGTGGAGATCAACATGTTCATAAAGAAAAAGCATAAAGTCTGAGAGGTAGATTTGATTCAATGAGAATGAAAGATGGAGAAAACATAATACAATACAACACTAGACTTAAGAAGATTGTAAATTCTATTAGAGGAGCTGGTGGAGCCATAACAGAGGAAGATGTTACGAGAAAATTTTTGAGAACCCTTCTACCAAGTTATGATATTCAAGTATCTGCTATACAAGATTTGATATCCATTCCTCATATGATTGTTTCTCTTGATGCTACTATTGGTAAGCTGGTTGCATTTAAGATGAATGATTTTCATAATAGTTTACCTGCTACATCTAAGATAGAGTCATTTAAGAAATCTTTGAAGATAGGAAGCTCTAAGGAATCTAGACCTATTGATGAATATCTGAGTAGTGCTAGTGAGATATTTTATAGCTATCAGAGTGGTTTGGAAGAATTATATGCTGTAAATGAAGAGAACGAGAGAGAGTTTGAAGCTTTGTTGGCTAGAAGACTACAAAGAGGCAAAGGAAAATACCGAGGTAAGTCACCCTTGAAATGTTTTAACTGTAACAAGATTGGTCATTTTGCATCTAACTTCCCTGAGAAAGATAATGAGGAGAAGAAAGATAACAAAGATAAGGACAAAAGAGAAAAAAAATTCAGGAGATTCAGAGACTACAAAAAAAAAGGTAAGAAATCTTGTCATATTGCTAATAAAGATCTAAGTGATGATGATTCAGATGACAGTGATGAAAAATAAGTTGTTTATGTTTCCATTAAAGACAATTTTGATGAAGAAGAACCAAGAGCCCTAATATCACAAGTAAGAATGAAACATGGATTATAGATAATGGTTGTTCACATCACATGACTGGTGACACACATAATTTTATTTCCTTGGAAAATCATGATGTAGGATATGTTAGATTTGGTAATGATTCTCCATACCCTATGAAAGGAAAAGGTTCTATAATTCTACTGAATAACACAAGATGTGATGATGTTTATTGGGTTGAAGGATTGAAGTATAATCTATTGAGTGTTGCACAGTTAAATAACACAGGTCACCGACTGGAATTTCAACATGGAAGAGTAAAAAATTTTGATAAGAAGGAAAGTCTGGTTGCTACTGGAGAACAATCTAAAGGTAATTTATTTTATCTTGGTACTTCTATGAATAATTTCATATATGCTAAATTTGAGGATGTATGGCTATGACACAAAAGGCTTTGTCATGTTAATTTTGACAATTTGATCAAATTGAGTAAAAAGAATAGAGTCAGAGGATTACCAAGATTAGAGAAACCAGAAAATGCTATGTGAAGAGAATGTCAAATGGGTAAGATGACTAAATATAGTTTTTCAAGAAAAAATTGTGTTACACAAGGAATTTTGGATTTAGTTCATACTGATTTATGTGGACCCATGAGAACTCAAAGTTACAACGAAGATAAATATTTTATTCTATTTGTGGATGATTATTCTAGAATGATGTCTATAATGTTTTAAAAGAAAAATCTGATCCATTTCAAATGTTTAAGTGGTATCAGGCCTGAGTTGAGAAAGAAACTAGAAGACAACTGAAATGTTTGAGATTTGATAGAGGAGATGAGTTTACATCTGATGAGTTTACACGATTTTGTAATGAAAATGGAATTAATAAAAATATGTCAGCATTGATGACACCACAACATAATGGTATTGCTGAGAGAAGAAACTGATCTATTTTTTATTGTGCTAGGACACTGATCATTGAGAAAGGTATTTCACAAAACTTCTAGAGAGAAGCAGTCAGTACTGTTGTTTACACACTGAACCGAGTACAAATGAAAAAGGTACCAACATAACACCTTATGAAATCTAGTTTGATCACAAACCTAATGTGAGTTATTTCAAAGTTTTTGGAAGAAGATGTTATATCTGGAAAGATTATAGAGATGGAAATTTTGATTCTAAAGGGGATGAAGGAATATTCTTAGGATATTCTACAAGGAGTAAGGCCTATAATTGTTTGAATAAAGTTACTAACAAAATGGTGGAAAGTACAAATGTGAGAATTGATGAGTTTGTAGAAAAGAATGATGAAGAAAGTAAAAAGGAACCTGAAGACTATGATAAGTTTATATATGTACAACCTGATGTTCCTGACACCTTACTGAGAGCACCTATCAAGGAGGAAGCTAAACAGATTGTTCTGCAACCGAATCATGAGGATGAAGCACCAAGACCTACCAAGCTTGTTTTAGCAAAATATGTGAGGAGGCACCAATCCCTAGGAAAGATTATCAGAAATAAAGATGTTGGAGTGATGACTAGAAGGAAGGTAGGAGACAATACATGTTTGATATCTTCATTTGAGCCAAAGAAAGTTAAAGATGCACTAGATAATGAAGATTGGATGAAATCAATGAAAGAAGAGTTTGATCAGATAGAAAAGAATAGTACATGGACTTTAGTACCTAGGGAAAAGGATAAAATTTTTATTGGTACTAAATGGATTTTCAGAAACAAGCTAAATGAGAATGGTGAAGTTATCAGAAATAAAGCTAGATTGGTTTGCAAAGGTTATGCACAAGAAGAAGGAATAGATTATGATGATAATTTTGCACCTGTTGCTAGATTGGAAGGAGTTAGAACACTTCTAGCTTATGTGGCTTACAAAGGATTCAAATTTTATCAAATGGAATTCAAGTCTACATTTCTGAATGAGATACTGGAAGAACAAGTTTACATTGAACAAATAGAAGGATTCCTTGAGAGCAAAAATAAGAGCAAGGTCTGTAAGTTACATAAATCTCTTTATGGTTTGAAGCAAGAACCCTGAGCATGGTATGATAGATTTTACTCTTATCTAATCAAAATAGGATTTCAAAGAACAAGTGATAATAATAATGTTTACTTGAAGTGTGATAGTGACAACAAGGTTTTGATTGCTGAGATTTTTGTGGATGATATTTTTTTTGGAGGCAATAACACCTTATGTAAGGAATTTTTTGATGAAATGAGAAAAGAGTTTGAAATGTCTATGATTGGAGAGATTAAGTTATTTATAGGACTACATATACAACAAGTTTCATAAGGGATCTATATTACACAAGCTAAGTATATCAAAGAGATCCTCAAAAAATTTTGTATTTAAGATTCCAAGCCTGTTGGAACACCGATGGTCACATGATGTAAATTATCTAAAGAAGATGAGATGCAATAGGTGGATAATACTATTTACCAATCCATGATTGGTAAATTGCAGTATGTTATTCATAGTAGAATTGATATAGCACATGATGTTGGGATTGTTGCAAGATTTTCTTCTAATCCAAAGGAAACACATATGTCTGCAGTCAAGAGAATTTTTAGATATCTGAAATGAACTAGAGATTTTGGTTTATTGTATAAGAAAGGAGTTAATTTTTATCTGCAAGTCTACATTGATACAGATTGGGATGGAAATGTTGATGATAGGAAAATTACTAGTGGAGGCACATTCTTTCTAGGTGAAAGATTTGTCACATGGCTAAGTAAGAAGAAGAGTTGCATTTCATAGTCTACTGCCGAGGCAGAATATGTTGTTGCTGTCATGAATTGTGCAAATATTGTTTGGATCAAATAGCTACTTGAAGGTATGCAGGAGATTATTTCAGATCCTATAACTATTTTCTGTGATAACACAAGTGCTATAAATATATCAAAGAACCCGGATATGTATTCAAAGACCAAGCACATTTCTATCAAGTATCACTACTTGAGAGAACAAGTTCAAGAGAAGAATGTGGTATTGGAATATGTGAATTCAAAGGAACAATTGGTTGATATATTTACAAATCCACTACTAAAGGATTCTTTTGAGTATCTCAGAGGTAAATTAGGGGACCTTCCCCTATCCAATATTCACTAAGTAGCATGAGGCATGTTGCATCAATTATGTAATTTATTAGAATGTCTATTCTTGAATTGATGTTAGTATGACACACTTTAGGTGATTCATGAAGTTGTGAATAAATTCCTGTATGTAATGAGTATTTATACATGTAAGGTATAATCCACTGCTGAAACAAGTTTTCAGGAGTGTGACTTTTTGGCAGTGTTGTCAAAGAGGGAGAGTATAATTAAAATTGATGAAATTTATCCATAAGGGAGATATTGATGAAAGAGGGAGAGAATGAATTTATACTATTTACTCATGAAGGAGAATCAAAATGTATGCTATAGTATTAGAATATTTATCCAAGAGGGAGAATAATGAATATTTTGAAGATCAGAAATAGATTATCAACTCAGAGGGAGTAATGACAGAGATTGACAGTATTGAAATTTGTCATCATCAATTTCTATACTAATACTATAGTGTTTCCATCAATGCCAAAGAGGGATATTGTTGATCAACTAATGAAGATGATGAAGACCAAGCGATAATGAGTATACATGTTTGTAGAAATGGTTAGATTAGTTATTATTTTGTCATTGATGTCAAGTAATTGACTTACTGATTTCTATTGAGTTACCATATCATAAGAAGGAGAAGTTAAATGGGTGACAAATACAGACCATACAATGATGAAGTGATGTTGATATAGTTGTTTGCTACTATATATTTTATGTTATCAAGTCGATACACTTGATTGATTAAGTTAGAAATTGCAAAGAGTTAAGTTATGACTGAAAAGAGTTACTCTATGGAGCTGGACTGAGTTATTCGGTATAGAGTTGTGTTAATCAGTTTTCAGTTACCGAGCACCGAGAAGTGAAAAAATTTAATTACCGAGTTGCAAAGCAAATTACCAAGTACAAGATATTCATTGTAAATGATGATAAGATCGAATTTAATACAAAGCTATGATGATCATGATGGAGATGAGAATTAAAGGAATTTTATTAGAAGATATATGAGAAAGAAAATTTAATGAGAAGATCTAAGGTGGAGATGAAGCAATTAAACTTGATTATTAAAGTTCCAAGAAAAGTTCAAGTTATGAGGTAAAAGTTAAATGGTTTATAGAGTTAAGATTTATGAAGAAGATGATCGAATGACTGAGTGCAAATGATGGAAAACCTAAGCAAGGAGATTAAGAGGAAATATATTTATGATGAGTCTTATGTTATAGATTGGGATGCCTTGTAGGTGGAGTCAGATGGACAGCTAGCACTGGAGCCCATTCATATTATAGCCCAACAGACCCTTGCACTTCAAGGCCGGGAGCTGGACCAGGTTAGGGTCCAGTGGGATTGTTATGATGAGGTCACGACTTCATGGGAGGATGCAGCGCAGACGAGATCACAGTACCCATATCTTTTTGATGAACTCCAGGAGGAGGTTCATGCCTAGTGGGGGAGGATGTGAGGCCTCACCCCGACCCATCACAGTCTTACTGCTCGATTTCACTTTGATACTTTATGTGTTGATACATTGATACACTTTTTGATTATCCTGACAGAGACTCGAGATACTATGTTATGATGATAATTATATTGTGTGGATTTCATTTTGATATGGATTAGACCTAGCTCAGATGGTTGTTTTGATTATATATGTTTAGATAAGTGAACTGATGAGAAGATTGAATCATGATGGGACTTGATTATTTCATGGATGTTATGTCATGATGATTATGAAAATTTTATGTTTCAAACCT